>JAOPGA020000166.1:0-20649 GCA_026419775.2 Acrasis kona
ATTGACGCCTCTGGTCTGGTTGGCCGTACGAACTTGCTGTTGGGGTTTGTCTCTGGACTGGCTGTGATTGGCGTCTTTGAAGGTGGATCTCATCTTCCGCATGAGGACTTGTTGCGAATGGATCAATGTCTCTTGATTGGACGACTCTTGGTTTAGGTTCTTCTACACTTTGATTTGCTTGTACGGAAGGTGTATGGGAATAAGTAATGGGTTTGATTGCTGATGGGCTCAGATTTTCCTTTGGACACACTTCGGCTATGGTTACCATCTTGGTCAATAATGGAGACAGTCTTTTTGAGTAATCAACCAAATTGTGGACTAGTTGCTGCACCATAGGATCAAACAAGTCTTGTCTTCTGTCCATCAACTATTCATGGTCAGCAAAAATTGTTGAAGTGAAAGTTTACCTTTCGCATCATGTTTTTATTTGACAAGTTTACATCCTTATATAAACCTTCAAAACTCAAACGCTTGGTCTCTGCTTGTTGTAGTTTTTCAGGAGTGACTGTTGATCCCTCTTTTGAGTATATTCTTACTTTTTCTCTGTAATAGTCAAAGTTTGATTTTAGCTTGTTTCTTGTTTTGTGTCTTTCAACCATGGGTTCACATTGTGTCAAAAACTCTTTAACGGGTTGAAGCACGCCTCTTGTTACATTTGCTTGCTAGTAGAAAGAGTAAGCTTGATGCACATATTGACAAAACTTACGAAAAGCTTGGCACAAACAGAGTCCATTTCCTGGGCTAACTCAGATATTTGTGCCAGTGCGATAGATTTAAACTCATTTTCAATACCTTGGTATATTATTTCGTAATTATTACCGACCTGATAAACTTTAAATGGTGTTAAAAGTAGAACGTACAGATCTAAATATATGTAAGAACAAGCTGCATAAATTCTTACCTCATAAGACTCGTCAATAAGTAAAACCCGTTAACTAACTGCGTTACGTCTGCTGCAATACTTTCTGTAATCTTTTTCATGGTCTGTCTGGTTTAATTTATCGCGTCGGAAAAGTATACAAACATTAAATTCAGACTCTATAGCATCATATTCTTCATCCACAGTTTGGGGTATACTGTCTCCCCTCCACCACTTGTACAGACCCCTCTGAATTCCCATTCCAAAAATAAATGTTGTTGTAAGGTTTGTTTTTGAATCAACCAAAAAGGGCAACTCAAGTTTGACAGTTTCAGCGCAATACCGTGAGAAGGCTTAATAATCGCTCAAACATTTGACTCAATTCTAAGATTAATCGAAGCAAAAAGACCCACACCGCAAACAGCACCACCGATATCTAGAGCTTCAGCACTAGTTTATGAAGAAGAAAAGCTATGTGTAAGTCAGGGGTTGAGGGCTGTATTCCGTAAAACTTGAACTCTGTGGTTTTAATGCGTCATACAAAAACAAGATAGCCGCAGGTTCTGCGTATCGTAGCATGAGTGAACGTTATCTACAACCAAAAAACTTACTAAAGTCTAAATCGTCTTCTCTCTACATGTGGACGCCAAATGCATTCAATTTTTCGTTACTTGACATCGGATCCTCACGTTTATGGCCGCAGATACAAATAGGTGATCGATATGAAAAGACGAGATTATTTATAGCAACTTTACAATTTTGTTCTTAGAGGCCGGGTACCAGAATGCAGTAGCTGTATTGATTTGGACTGGTCAAAAAGGTTGTATTTGAAGTGACAAGAAGCTGAACAGACTTTGAATACAACTGGGTCCGGTCATCTTACATTACTTTTAAATCATTCATTTAGAAGCCAACTACATAAATGAGAAAATCTGTGGTTAATATTGCTTGTGTTACCCACTCAGAATTATCTGAGATAAAAGTGGATAATTTTCATTGTAAATAATAGCCAATGACATATTTGACATATATCAAAAAAGGAGTTACCACGGAGTAAACCGGACAAACTTTTAGAATGAGCAAGGTTAAGGATGTTCTATCATCATATGATATCCACTTCGAAAAGCTGTTTGAGCACTCTGACCTCAAGGAGTGCTTCAGGACTTACTTAATAAAGGTACACAACGAAGAGCCCTTCTTGTTTTTAGAAGAACAACAAGTATGTTTCAAACATTCGCCTTTTAATGACCGTGTTCTAGAAGTATGTTGATATAAAAGACCCGTTGTTGAGATACAAGTGTGCGGAGCGACTAGTTCTAGAGTTTATAAATAGGGACTCGCCAAAAGAACTAAATATTGGTAACAGACTTCGCCAAGAGACACTAAACAAGTTCGAACAAAGTCCAAAGAATCAACCAAGTATCTCTCTATTTGACGACGTCAAAGTCGTCGTATACATGGAGTTGAAGGAAGACAGTCTGCTGACCTTCACAAGCTCCAAATTATTTGAAGCGTTTGTGGTGAATGCCATCAAAAAAGATCAAAACTACTTGTTACAAATTGGCACCCTTAAGGCAAAAAGCGACGCCACCAAAGAATCAAGACAAGCACGCTATAACGTTGATAAATTTGAAGTCACGAATGAGGATTTTGATTTGATTTATAATGATCTTAAAAATGGAACTTGGAGGACAAACAATAGAGGAACTTTAAGTGTCTCCACAAATAGGAAATTCATTAATAGTAGGGGACTCCGTCTCATAAGAGAGGTTCAAAGATTGCCGTTTGATTGTGAGGAGGTATTTAATACAGTTATGGGCTCTAAAGAATGCTCAGATAAAATTGAAAAATACCATCATACCGTACACGAATACTTTGATAGTTTTGTTTGTGGTAATTACCTTGTGCATCCTTTCCGCGCTGTTCTATCTTGTTCTTTTCCAATGGTTGATAGGGAATTTTGTGGTCTGCAAAGTGTTAGAAGACAACCAGACGGCTCCATCATTGCAATTTCAAAAAGTGTTGTAAACAACATTCTTGTACCTGCTAATAAAGATTTTGTTCGCGCGTTTATGCTTCATGGGCAGCTATTTGAGAACAGAAGCGGTGGTTATAGTGTTTTCTCCACAGTTTCGTTCATCGATATGTGCGGTTTTGTAAATCCTACAGTTTTCAACCAAATGGTGAAATACAGAACAGACGATAAGCACCATAGACGAACAATATTAGATGCAATCTATGATAGAAGGCTAGAGGGTAAATTCGAAGCAGAAGAAAACAATATACATTATTTGAGTTTGATGCATTATGACAGTGCAGTAGGGATCTCTACTCCAAAAAAGAGCTTAAAAAGAACAGAAGTTATCAAGCCATATAACAGTACTGAAAATCTTGAAGGAGAGGTTGTTTTGGAGAAAAATTAAATCACTATTCACTTTCTTACAACGCTCACTTTTGTTGCAACAATACTAAACAGATTTCTTTTGTCAACATCGCATCCAAAAATTTCTGCCTAATCCTTCTTTACTGTTTGATCACCTCGAATTGTTTACTTGTTCGATTGTAAAAAGTACGTTACAAGATATCAGAAATTCATGAGTAAATCACCCCCGGTTCCAAATAAATTTGACTAGACACAGCAATTTAGGTAAACCAAGACTTGATTGGTGGGTTGCTGCGTGGCAGGTACAAGATGAGGCACATTTTTTTCAAAACAAACCTAGCTCTAGTAACCCCAATCACATGAAGGTAGCCTTGATTGTTGCAACTGCCATATTATTGTGCATCGCAGCACAATGCTCTGCAGAACGTCTTCATATCGGCTCCTTCAACATACAAGTGTTCGGTACCAAAACAATGTCCAAGCCAAGAGTAGTGACCTTACTTACGAAGATTCTTGCAAGATACCACATCATCTTCATACAGGAAATTCGAGATCATACAGACACCGCTCTTCATCAACTTGTCGACACTATGAACAAACAACAAGGGACCAACTACGAGTATGTAGTGAGTGAAAGATTAGGAAGGTCAAGCAGCAAGGAGCAGTACGCTTTCATCTACGATCCTTCTCGCCTTTCCATAGTGAGCACCCTCCAGTTCGAGGATCAAGAAAATTGGTTCGAGAGACCACCCTTCTCAGTCGTCATTCAAAACAACTCCGGTGCTAGACTCTTTTTGACTGGTTTACACGCAAAGCCAACCGATGCTGTTGCCGAAATCGACCATCTTGTCGACGTTTATGACACTTACAGTTCACAGAACAATGACATTACACAAGGCTGGATTGTGATGGGAGATTTTAACGCGGGAGGTCACTACGTGTCTGAGGAACAGATGAACAGAATCAGACTAAGAGAACAATCAGACAGATTCACCTGGTTGATCCAAGATGGTATAAGGACAACCGTTGCTGATAACAACAACGCCTACGACAGATTTGTGTCGACAAACACAGTTTCAGGATCAGCTGATGTCTTCAGATTCGACCTATCGATGAGGATTTCTATTGAGGAAGCTAGAGAAGTATCTGACCATTTCCCAATTGAAATGGTGGTTGATGGGTTCTAGGTGCGCCGGTTCTATGACCATATAAATAGTTAAATAGGAATTTGTACATAAATTATCTTTACTTTCATTTGCGTTCTTTATTTTTGTCTAACTGAGCAAATAAACACACAACAAAAACACTTTTCTGTACTTTTGAGAAAAACAAGTTGGAGATTTCACATTCGGTTTGTATGTTTTGATTGGCAGAAGTTACAAGTGACAAGACCCAACGGAGAAACCATGCAAAGAAAGTTGATACAATATGTCATGATTGAAGGAACAAATTTATACTTCGTGAATGTGTTTACGTATCTTACAATTTTGTCTTTTTCGAATGTCTTTTCGAGATTACTGTTAAACACACTGTTACCAGCCTTGGAGATCCAAAAGTGACTATTTGTGAATCAGGTTCTTTATGCATATTTAATCGATGTATGGGTTGAATGATAGCGCAGACTACATCCCAACAGCACTACATATGCTATCACCAGCGAAAATAAAGGTATTAAAAGTATTGTTTTTCTCCACATTTTTCAAACACGGACCTGATGATTACAACACTACTTTACCAAAAAAAGATATGAACCATAATGAGTGTTGAGAAAATTCAGTAACATGAACATAAACTGACATACTAGTACACAAACTAGGGTTGGGACTGCAAAATAGCATCAACAAGAAGAAGCAACAAGAAGAAGAAGAAAAGATCATTTGTACAATTTATTGCACATTTGAACAAACACCTATGGTGGGCTGATATAGCTACTGCGAACCAATCCTGTAGAACTTGCAGATGCTACATCAGTTTTGGCCAAAGTGTAAAGCGATCTAAATTAAAAGCATTTTGTTTAGAACTAGCAATGGTTTTATTAAGCTATTCAGCCTGCGCCATCGATACAGCCTTGAAAATTCTTAAGCGCTCCATTTCAACAACCAGCCGATGCAAGCACCTTGCAGAAGAATGTAGAAATACTGTTATATTTAAAAGTGGCTTACTTGACAATATTAGAAAAGATGTACAATCTGTATAATCTTACCAAAATACGTCATATCAAGATATGATCCTGTTTTATTTGATTCGAATCGTTTAAATTCACATCGTGGCCAACTTCAAATAAACTCGATTGACCGTTTGATTTGTGACAATTGACAGCTCCACACAAAACACTTTGTTTTCATGGGTAATCTGTGTGGCAAGAGTAAAAACTTTGAGGATGACAAACCGGTTTGTAGTTAGTAACAAAGAATTGTTAACCTAAATAGCGTCCATCTGAATCTTCACCTATAATTTCAACATCACATCAACAATATCAGACTTCAAAACCCAACATAACTAATGAAATAAATAATACCCAAATCAAACCTATCGAACCAGTACAACAAATTGTTGTGGAACAAAAGGTAGTGGAACCAGTCGTAGAGCAGAAAGAAATACAAACAAATCAAGATGACATCAATCAAAGCGAGATAGATGCACTAGTCCAGCTTGATGCTGACCAAGAGGCTGAGCGTCAACGCTTACAGGAGGAAGAGCTCTTAAGAGAACAAGAATTAGAGATACAAAGAGAAGAAGAGCTTTTAAGACTACAAGAACAAGAACTACTACAAGAACAAGAGGAAGAGGAAAGAAGAAGACAGATTGAGGAAGAAGAATACCTCCGACGAAGTGCATCATTTAGAATTAATAACGAACTTGAAAAATTGACCCAAGAGGAGGATGAATATGAAAAGGAGCAAAGAGAACTTGACGAAAGAAAGAGGAAGAGAGAACTTTTAATGAAAGGCGCATCATCTCCACCACCTACAGATAGTTATGAAGCAACACCAGTAATAGAGGTTGTAACAGAAGAACCATCCATACCAACCGACCTTCCCAACAACGAGTCGACCGAACCTCCCCCACCACCGCCACCCATGCCCGTAGAAAAACCAATCACACCCAGACTAAGAGCGACACGTAGTGAGATCATTAGTCCAACTTTACAACAAAAACAACACAAATCCACACCCTTGATGGCTTCGGCAAGCGTCGCAGACATTACACAAACAAGAAAAAGTTTAAGGCCCTCAATCGCACATAGAACAGAGGAAGATGTTTGGAAAAATGTATTTAAATAAATAATAGTTTTATGCCCATACAGACAAGATTGCCATCTGCACGAATCCAATAATGTACAAAATAAATCTTATAATCTTTAGGATAACGTTATCTGGCTGGTGGAAAAGTACTTCGAAAAGTGCAACGTGAATGAAAGCACCTGATGCTAATGCCAACAGACAGTTCTTCGCAAGATCAAATCCTAGGCCGCTATTCTCTGATAATCCTAACCCGATGGCAATTCCAACTGGTGTTGCTAATGAGAAGGCAATAATGAACAACACAACAATCCAACCTCTTCTGAAACCTTCATTGATGATGCTTCCTAATGCGAACGCTTCGACAAGTTTGTGGGACAAGATTGCAACTAGAAGACCGTTAAGGCCACTGTGCTTCTTCTCGGCTCCAAGTCCAAGGCCTGCAAAGAAGGACTAGAAGGAATTGATGTTAATGTCACAGATTGAAGCACTTACGTGAATGGATAATGATAGCCACAAAATCACTCCTGTTATAACGGCGGTTGCTTTTGACTTGTTGTGTAAATCATGGAAACCAATGTCACCGTGGCTGTGTCCATGAGCAACATCTTCGCTCTCCTCATCGTGATGATGATGGTGGGCATGGTCATCGTGATGATGGTGGACATGGTCGTGAGTAGCATTTATAACAACGTCAGTGGTCCCATAGGATGATGGTGGGACTGCATTAATGTACTCTTGTTTTGGTTTTTCTTTGTGAAAGCTCTTTACGATTGCCGTTAAAATGATTTCAAAGAAGAAAATGGTGAGTAGTGCAACACACAACAGAGTTGGGGACCATGGGAAGTTTACCACCCATGGGGCAATTGTATCTTCCATCTTCTCTAACTTCTCCTTAATCTCTTCTGCAGCTTCTGCCATCAAATGCAGTAGTCCACCTCCAAGTAGCACACCACCTCCATATCCTTGTGCCAGGTCGAGGAATATAGTAATCTTCTTTACAGAAACACGTTTCCGTATAAACCTTGCTCTGGAAACTATGACTGGTACGAGAGCCGCAAGAATACTTCCCACCAACAACCCAAACAATGCGATAATTTTGGCATTTCTTAGATATAGGTCTGGACCAGGTTCTGGAGTTGGAGATGGAGTTGGTGTGAAGGCCTCAGTCTCATTCATTTTGTTTTGAATTGCCAACTATTAGCTCTTAGGACTTACTGATTGCGTGTTAACGGAGTTCAATTACAAAATTAGTAAAAAGATATTATTTCGGAGCTTTCCATGTGTTCATTCCTGAATAAAAAATAGATTTTTGAAAAACAATAATTTTATTAGTACTGTTATTATATAATGTTGTCAAGGTGTCTTAACGAACTTTGCTTTAATATTTCATAACTTTCTTACCTGGTGCATGTAATAACTATGCCATTCAACGTGCAATCGAGCGCAAATGCTCACACTGATCTTTTAAATGATGTGTCAAAATCCAACATAGAAGCACAAATGTCGAAAAGTAGTTATTAAGAAGCAAAATATCAAATTTAGATAAAATATTTATTCATAAATCCACTCTTTACCATTGCGTATGTCATCTGGAACATTACTTTCATCTCCAAGTATAGCGCTTCCCCTTAGCTCAACGTCCTTCGATAGGTACTTGTTACATACATCAATAACATCACTGGCAGTCGTGTCCAAAACTGCGTTCCTTCTTCTCTGTCTGATATCATCGGATATATTATAGATGAATTGAGTAAACACCTTCACGTGAGGAGAATTTGGAGAATCCAACTGTTGGAACACTTGAAGCTTGGCCTCCTCCAATTCCTTGTTTGTAAACTTCTTCAAAGAAACCCAATCAACAACATTCTCAAAAATCTTTAGAGAACGTAAAGGATTGGGATCGCGATAAGAACTAAAGGAAAACACACCATTCATGCTCTGACTAGCACTACTTCCATAAGCACCTCCCTTTTCTCTAATTTCTTGATGAAGATAGCAACTACTTATGACTTGACTAGCAACACGCAACACCGGAGAATCTTTATGCAACAACGGAACAGTTAACACGCTTTGTCCAGTAAAACTCACGCTACTAGGCAACTTGACATATGTCTTGGTTGCAGTAGGAGAGAAGGTTTTTATTTCAGGATAACTCAATGTTAATTTATTAATTTCAACATTTCGGTGGAAAATTTCAATCAATTTTTCAATTCTTTTCGAATGTTGAGATTCGCATGTGATGAGCACTCTCATGTCATCTCTCCTCAATAAATAATTACTCAACCGTTGTAATTGCTCGGCAATTTCCTCGATATTACCGTTACTCGATAAATTGTTCATGTAGTTGACTCCCTTCAATCCATCAAAAGTATCGGCTAAATAATCTCCGAGGCTCAAGCTCGCCGCGGAACGGAGTTTTGCAAAAACATGTCCGCCGTGCATGATGGAGTTGGTTGCTTCCATGGCTGCTTGGTCAATCAAACTATTGGATGGTTAAAAATAGAATTGTAACGAACATTTACTTTTTTAAGAATTTCGAATTGTGAGTCAACCTTGGTTTCGTGTAAATGGCGGTCATCAAATCAACCATACGTTCCGTATTCTTCTCCAAACAATGACTCGTCATCTTGAATGCTAATCCAAAATTTTTTCCATCTTTAATGGCGGGAACCAACACGATGCTGCATTGAATTCCTCCAGTGTACAATTCGATCTGTTCCGCTAATTTGTATTGGTCCATGTCGGCGGCTCCTAATTTACTCAACACTGATGCGAACATGCTCATGTATTGTTCCAAGTCGACGGGAATGTCGTCCAACTCAAAAGGTGTCAATACGGTAACGTATACGATTCCGTTGGTCTGGTCATGATCCAGTTCGATGAAATTATTTTTTTCGAGAATGATGGGATTAGGGAGGTCCCGTGGAATGTCGCTCATGGTGAGCGTCGGTAACAATGTTTTGTTTTCTTCTTGCGATGATTTGATTTTTTCGATGGAATGGTATTGTTCCACTAATTCATCTTTTTGACCCTGAGTGAGTGATTGCATAATTGCGCTGATTCTTGCAGCTTCTGATTTTTTTTGTTGGCTCATGTGATTTTCGTCTGGAGACATTACTAGTGTGACTTTGTGATGATTATTTTGAAAGTATTTTTGTATCTTTGTTGCAAAGAATGTTGGATCTTCCATTTCTTTTCTGAGACGTTCTATGCGACTGTTGATTAAAAGTGTTTCCACAGGATCTCCATAGTATAGCCAGTTGGAAATGATTGAATAACAAATGTCCACTCCAAAGTTTGGTGATTTTGTCTATAAAGGTCAAGTGTGAAAAAAAGTATGTAGTTGATTACCTTGATGGAAAGTTCAATATTGTGAAGTGATGATTCAATTAGTGACTTGTCAATTCCTTCTTCTATGACTTGTTGGAATGTTTTGTCGATTGTGCTTTGTACCAACTCAATGTCATCTTGGCTCACTCCTTGTACACCAACAGTAAAGCTTGTTTCACTACACAAAAAAATTAGTTTCAATAAAAGAAATGTTACCATTGATGAGAGTCGTAGCCAGTACCAGGTACAAAGTCAGGTGCGATCCCACTTTCGATTAAGTTTTTGTAAAAAAGACCTCTTGGCTCATCCAATAACAGTCCACATAAAAAGCTCATTGCAAATGATTCAAACTTGTCTGAATGATCGTTGCACAAGTACGATACGGCCATCTTGATGTTTTTTGAAGCGTCTGCGTACATTGGATCGGGTGGTCCTTTCACATAAAAAGTTTTATTTGAGTCGTAGCGTTTGACCTTTTCTGAGAGGAGGTTCTTTGTGGTTATCCGTTCAAACTTGTCAAAAGCATTTTCGCTCAAAAACCTACAAAAGTGTTAAAAAGTGAATTAATGATGACCTACTTTAAATGTTTATCGAATGGAAGATCTCCGTAGGTATATATTTTGGCTTGGCTTGGATGATAATGGTTTTTATGGAATGCTTTTAACTTTTCAAAAGTAATGTTTGGAATGTCTTCTGGGTTTCCTCCAGAGTTGTGCGCATAAACTGTTCCTGGGAAAATACGTTGCTGTAAAGCTTGACTGAAGAATTGATTGGGATCGCCCTGACACAATGTTATAATATGAATGAATAAAAGATTAATGTACCATTGCTCCTTTCATTTCGTTATAGACAACTCCTTTGATTTTTAGTTCCGATGTGCTGTCTGTTGGATTGTCAAATTCAAGTCTGTGACCTTCTTGCTTAAAATCCATTTCTAAAAGTCTGGGGAATAGCGTAGCATCCAAGTATACACTCATTAGGTTGTAATAATCTTTTTCGTTCTTAGAGGGTTGAAAAATGGTTTGGATTTCAACTTACTTGGGTTGAGAATGGATACGTTGTGTGATCCTGTGCAGTGTATGCATTCATGTATGTGTTTAGCGATCTCTTGTACATGTTGAAGAATAGGTCGCGCACTGGATACTTTTCACTACCGCAAAGAGTAGTGTGTTCAAGAATGTGTGGAGCGCCCTAACATTACGTTAGTCACTAGTTGCTGGTTAGTAAAACTTACAGTTGAATCGTCAGGGGGAGTTTGAAACGAGATACTAAAAGAATTATTTTGATCTTTCGGAGCGTCTACGTGAAAGAACCCGGCACCTAATTTATTAATAATCAGGAATTAAATTATAAAATACCTGTCTTCTCATGCTCGCATAAATAAGTCGTTACATTGAATTCTTGTACGTAGTTAACTTTATTTAGCTTCCAGCCGTGGATAACATCCCCTTGTTTATATTTTGCGTTTTCAGGATGTGTTTTGATTTCCTCAGTTGGAGTAGAGTATCTACGGTTTGTAGTTCTGCTAAGAGCTATTCTCTTTGGTATGAGATGCCTGTACCGATTGATTCTAAGCATTGTTGAGGAAATTGGCTATTTATAAATCGAAAAGAGGAAGAGAAAATTTTGAAAGAAGTTTATGTATTTGAATAAATCAAACAAAAAATGCACTCTTATCCAACATTTTATTGCATTACAAGTCTCACACGGACTCCTACCACAGCATTTTGATTGACCCATTGTGATTCAATGTATTGTGTGAACTTCACAATCAAATATTGTAAAACAGAGAGCAGACATGAAGAGACTGTCCACAGCAACAAGAGGGCTTCTGGTAATATTGATATTCGATTCGCGATTAACAGTAAACTAGTTCATGCAGAAGAAGAACGGGAATATAGTCGACGATGAGGATGATGTGAAACAAAAGGAAGTTGTCCCACAAGAAAGAGGTGAACAGTGGACAAGTCCAGAATTCGAAAAGGGTGTAAAACATGCACCACCTGTTATTACTGATAATAATTCTTTGTACTCATTTTACGCCTCACCGGAGGGAACAAAAAGTGCAAAGCACACACATGAGGTTGGGCGGAAAAAATTTGGTACATTAAAAAAAAAAGAAGAAGAGGACAAGATGCTTGAAGAAGAGTTGAAAAAACAAGAGGAGGAGAAAATTAATAACATGAATTCAATTTATGTTCTTCAAACAAATAAGGATAAGAAAAGAAAGAATGACAATAAGAAAGAAACTAACAAGAATAAAAAGCGGAAAACGAATTAATTTTAACATTTTTACTAGAAAAAGAAGGTCTACAATTACACATTTATTTGAAAATAAATTTACAATCAGAGAAGACTTCCTCTAATCCAAACATTAAACTTTTGAATTGATAAACATTTTGGTTCAAGACAAAGTGTATGATAAAATGATCTGTTCCATTTCCAATGCTTTTCATATAATTGTCTTTCATATATATAGGTTTTGACCTGACTGCTAGTGATGTCCTATTGTAATTCCACTCCAATGGTTTTGGTTCAACATTAAATGTATCTCCCTCCCCACACACAAAGCACTCATTGTCAGTCACAAAAAGACTTTGACGGAAACCAGTATCCACACGTATAACGTTGAGTCCCGATAGACATTGTAATCTGGTAGGCATGAAAATGTTCTCTCCGTTCGTGTCCATTCCCAAAAATCCAGAGTCATTATTTCCAAACACCCAAACTGATCCATTGGCTTAAAAGTAAGTTTTGATATAATGTTCCAAACGTTAATGTGATTCTTACCTGATAGTAAGATGGTATGGTTTCCCTTGCATGAAATGTCAACAAACTTGTGTTTTGAAAATTCCAACTCCAAAGGATTGGTCACCTCAACAGGATAGTGAACCTGATAGTATTCTGGGAATCCACATTGACCATGCTTATTTGATCCAAAACTGAAAACCTTACCGGACCCTACGAGAGGTTAAAATGTAAAAATACAAAAACTTACTTGACAGTATGACGCAGTGTGAATTACCACAAGCGATCATTGAAATGGGCTCATTGTCCCATCCAATATCTGTTGGTTGCTGTAACCGGAAGGAATCTTCACTCTCTTCTAAAGTCATTCCACACAACCACAAACGATCATGATCGGTAATGATGATTGAACTTCTCTGACTGACTGCAATGTGAGTGGCTACTCTTGCTTCAAATCCACTAGTCCACACTTGTGTTGGCATGACGAGAGGGTCATCTGTAACGCAAAGAGCTCCCGTAGTGTTGCAGCCTGTTGAATAGACTTTTCCACTTTCAGTTAAAAACAAAGTATGTCCAAGTTGAAATGTTGTGTCTACTTCTGGATGTGCTGCAATGTCAACAACGAGTTCATTTTCTAATTCACCAGTAACTCTCATGAAAGTCTCTGCAATCTCAACATCCTCGTGAAGACCAAGAAATCTACATTGCTTTCCGTTTAAGCCTCTAGCCCATACTTGGCCTTCGTCTAAGAGGTTGAGTGTTTCAAAATTGTCATCAAAACATACTTGTAAGAATAAAAGTACAATTGTCACCGCATATAACCTGGCTTACAGAATTAGAGGAAATGTGCTGTTCCAAATCAACAACGATAGGTCTTGTAATGTCCAAGTTTTGGAAGTCCTCATCAGGGTTCATGATTAAGTGATCGTCGTCTTGGTGGTCTCTGTTCAAACTTTCTTGAAGGACAGCATCTCCAGACACAAGTTGGAAGGATTTATTGGAACCAAAACCCATCAGTAAATTACTTCCCGTTAGCATGCACTGTATTTGGTTGTTTGTTAAAAGTCTTGAATCACATAATGGAGTTTCATCTTGTTTAGTAGGTTTGTTTATTAAAGGTAACTCACAACCATACTCTAAAATCTTGACAAGCAGTTGATCCGCAGGAAGTTTCTTTAACTTTTCAACCAACTGAGCGCCCTTTTTACGTTGTAGGAGGGATGAAGGTAATGAGAGAGGAACTTGCATGCGAGATTTTAGAGGAGACGCCAACAAAGATCTGTATTCACTTATAGAAACACTAACAGCATAATACACATCAGAAGTATATCTTGTATCAGCTATCAAGCAAAAGCCAACTTGCAGTTTATGCTCAAGCCAGGATAAAACACAATAGCGATGTGCGTATGAGGTAATGAAGGCACTAAACATTGAGTTTGGGGTCTCATCTTTTTTTATGGTGATGGAAACTCCGCTTTGTGGAAATGTAAATACAGGATAGGGTTCCTCAAGTTCGCAGTGAAAAACTCTTTCAATGAAATTCTTCCTCATGTGACGACTAAAATCAGCAACTTTTATAAAATTTAGTTTATGAACTTCTGGGTCGTTATTTAGTGTCGCTTCAATTGTTTTGATCGGGCATTGACAAAAGGCTGAAAGTGATTTTTTTGTGTTTGTTGGTGAGGGTAGTACTGGGCTTGGTGGCTCTACGTTTCGAATGTGTGCATATCTGCAATGCTCTCCATACTTACAGAATCCTTTTTGAAAAAAACTGCATATGGGCAAGCGATTTTTGACTGATAAATCATGAGAAAAGCGGCACTTTGATCCGTTTCGACACGTTCTATAGTTCGCGAAGAAGCTGCACGTAACAATGTGAAGATCGTTAGGGGGTGTGCTCATATTTCTTCGAAGTTTCTAATAAGATTTTTTGTAATATAGTCAACCACTGATGATGTCAATACCCTTCATCTTACTAAACTATGACATCTTAGGTATAATAGAGGAGTATCTTGAGCTTGATTTAGAAACATTATGGAGCATGGTACAAGTATGTAGAACTTTTAAAGATTTCTTCTGTCAAGAGGAAATTTGGCGGAAGACTTGGTACAATTTTCATCCGTTCAGTGTTGGAATCATCAATTCGAATTTTTACAGCCACTACAGCAGATTAAGATGTCTCAAACCGAAATATTATCCAAACATGAAGAACAAAGAAATCAGAGTTGTAAGTTTCGTTTTTTTATATTATAATAAGCTGACAAAAGGTTCTTTTTGGTTTGGATCAATCAGGTAAAAGTTCATTAGCAATAAGGTTCATTTCCGACTACATTCCTAGTGCGTATGATAGCACTATCGAAGATGCGTACGGGAAGAATGTTTTTCTTAAAGACGGTCTTCAAATCAGACTTATTATAATTGACACAGGTGGTTCTCCTGAATATTCTCCTCTTCGTGATAGTCAAATCACGACTAGTGACTGCTTCTTAGTTGTTTATGCAATCGATAATCTTAAATCCTTCTTGTCTATTAATGAATATGTTCATGATATTCGGTTTCATGACCAAGAACAAATAAAAACTAGTCCTATATTCATTGTTGGTGCAAAATCTGATAAAATAAATTCCAGGAAGGTTCCACTGCAAGAGGCAATTGATTTTTCGAGAAGTATTGGTTGTAGACACTTTGAGACCAGTGCTTACCACAAAGACAATGTTGATGATGTATTTTTAGAAATTGCGGCAGAAGGAATACACAACATCAAGATGAGGATGATATATGACAAGCTTTTAACTGGAGAGCCATTTGTTTTTAAGGAGGAGGTTGATCCTTTGTACCTAAGCAGACTTTATTCGCAGAAGTAAAAATTTGATAATCTAATTGTAACATTTAATAAAAAGGTTTTATACCAATTTAACTATCACGTTGACCCATTAGTCATTCACAACAGCCAAAACATGGCGCCTCCACGCTTATTCCCAACCAAAGGCAACCAACCTAATGATTATGACTAGAGTTGCCTGCAACGTTCTCATGGTGAACTTTAATTTGCAACTGTTGCAAATGCTAGACTATAACTTGTTAGGTTTATTGGCATTCAGTGGTTTATTGTATATTAAAAGTAATTTAAAATTGAGCGAACAGAATTTTGAAGTCGACCTGCGATTGTAAAATGATAAACGATGATGAGAGGTTGAGCGACGACCAAGACACTGGAGATGACGAGGAATTACATGTAATGGATATAAACCGAGATAAATTTCCATACAGCATTGTTTGGACTCCAATACCTTTAGTTACGTGGATGCTTCCATTTGTAGGTCATATGGGAATAGCGAGAAGTGATGGAACAATTTATGATTTTGCAGGCCCACAGACAGTTATTGTAGATGATTTTTCTTTCGGAAGACCAACGAAGTACTTAAGACTGGATCCATCTAAAATTAGGGGCTCTAGAAGGTGGGATGATTATATTACAAGAATGTCTAACCAATATTGCAAAATGAATGTGAGTTTGTTTCTTATCTTATTATTTACTTTTTTAGTATAATTTTTTCTGCAACAATTGTCACAACATGGTCGCACATATGCTTAATGATATGAAGTACGACGGTCGTGAAAATTGGGGTGTTGCTGAATTGTGTCTAAGACTTTTTTTCTTTGGGAGCCACATTAACACTTGGCGAACCATCAAGACATACATTGGCTTCTTTGTTTTTGTTACATTTCTCTTCGTCTTGAACTTTGGTCTCCTTAATGTAAAATAAAATTATATCTACATGTCCAATGGTATCATTTATAAATAAAAGTTTAATCATAATATTTACATAAAGGTTATATTCTCATTGGCTATAAAGCTGGGCCCCAATATTACAGGGTTTGATGGGAATGGCTGAGGCTCCACCATGATCCGTTCTATCTGTTGTACCTCTTTGTCTTCGTGTCTGGAAAGCTCTATCGTTTCTTTTAAACTCTCAAGCTCTTCGTATACATCTGCGTGGCGTCGTACTTTGTTAGTGGCCTTGTTGTTGTATGCTATTATGTCGTCCACTTGGTCAATGATTGTAGAAGGCTCCATGTCTTGGTTTTTTGTTGTATCTCTTGTCCTCTAGAAAGTAATTTCCATTCTACTTTTAAATCCAATGCTGGGTAACATTATCCCTGCGGGTATTCTGTCCCAACCATTTTGTCCTAACAAACTAAATATATCGACGTCAGACATGTTAGAATTCATGGTTACAATCAACTTAATTCAAAATTGATCCGTGTTTACAAGTGACATAGGAAGCAGATGCTATTTTTAATAGAGCAGATAACATTAAATTACATACGATCTGTGCGATCTGCAGTCTTGCGGACTATTAAGTTCTTGTTGACTTTATTACGAAAAGTGGGAACAGGACATCTAACAAACATTAAGGAGGTACTTTCAAGTGAATTTAATGGATAAATTAATTATTATACTGAATGTATAGGTGAAATTTGAACAGAACAAGTAGATGCAATAACAATATCCGATTTTTTTGCAATTAAAGACGCAAATGAACGAACACATTAACGTACGCCTCAAAATGAAGAAAGTGTGCAACAAACAGCATAAAATATAGAGGAGGAACGAAAGCTAAATGAGGCAAGAAGAGAGCTTTCTGAACGAGAAGCCAAGTTGAACGAGATAGAAGAGAATATTAACAGCAACATTGTTGGTAATCGTGTTAAACTAGATATTGCAGGAACGGTTTTCGGTACTGCAATCTCTACAATCACTTCTGTAGTGCAGAGGAACAGCTTCTTCTCTGGACTGCTTAGCAGCAAATTTGCGGTGAAAACAGAGGAAGATGGAAGTTATTCTATCGACAGGGAAGCACGTGACTTTTCTATAATTCTGTCAAGATATGGGATTGTTACAAATGGAAGATGTGTTGCAATCTTGACAGGTCACACTGGTTATATTTTTTCTCTCACACTGAACGATGGTAGATTAGCAAGTGGTAGTCCTGATAAAACTATCAAGGTATGGAAATGTAGCCCATAAATAAATCTATTATTTGATTAAGAAAGATAATAAAACCTGTTTTTTTTTTACAATCCAAAGCTTGTCTGTCCTTGATGTGGTCGATGTTGCGCTGCAGGATAAACCTTGATCCAAAATAATTTATTAAAGAATTATGACATTATTGTTAGATGCCTTCCTCTTGATTTAACACTATCAACATGTAAATTTGTTCAGTGGAGTCACAAATGTTTACTGGTTAGTTCGAGAACTGACCTATTGAAAATTCCGAAGTTAGATAAAAGAATAGTCACAATAAAAGAATATAAAATAATTTGTTGGAAGTCTTATTAAAACAAAGATTCTTAGTTAGAACCCTTGATTGAGATTACATGTCAATCAATTTCCATCAAATTTCACATGAACATGGGAGTTGTCGGAGTTCATATCAATGATGACTGGGCTCCAATTTAGTTTGACCCAGTTATCTTTTTGGATTCAAATTTAATAGTCCGGACGATGCATAAAAGAGATTTCCCAGCCACGCATTAAACCAAAACCAACACATCCACATACACATGAGAGCACCCTTGTACTGCTTGTGCCTATTGCTTCTAGTATGCTTGGTTATCGCAGAATCATACTATGACGAGGAAAGGGACTTACAGGACAGAAACATCTACTATAACACTAATGGTGACAACTTCCAAACTGACTACAAGAAATTGTCGGACCTTCTAGTGAAGACTCATAGCCACAGAACAGATTACGGAGAGGCTCGTGGTCATCTATACCCAACCATCGACAGATACCCAGATGACTCTTTAAAGTGCGTTTACAGCCAAAAGTTATTAGAAGGTGACAACAAAGCAGCTGCAGGAGGTGTCAGAATCATGGTACGTGGAGGATCCAATCCAACCTACAACTGCGAACATTCTATGCCACAATCTTGGTTCAACAAGCAACTACCAATGAAGGGAGACATTCATCACTTGTTCACTGCTGAGACTAGGTGCAACGGTTTCAGGGGAAACTTGCCTTTCGGACACTATGATACCAAGAAAGGAGATAGGGCCTTGAAGGAGATGGCAGGATGTGGAATCATGTTCGACCGTGATGGTGTGAAGTCCTTCTTCCCACTCTATGGACGTGGTGCTGTTGCCAGAGCCGTTCTGTACTTCATCACAAGGTATCCCGGTGAGATTGAGCACAGAAACATTCCAGAGTCACACTTGGAAGACATCAAACAATGGGCGAAGGATTATCCTGCTGAGAGATGGGAGCAACACAGAAATAGATATATCTATGAGGTGCAAGGCAACCGCAACCCATACATTGACTTCCCTACTTTAGTGTCTGAGATTGACTTCTCCGGTGCTCTCTCTAACTAATGTAAATATTCACATTGTGTATATAAAAACATAAACAAAATTTAATTTATAATAAACCAATACTTGTCATCAATGTGTGTTTATTCTTTGTGGAAAGATTCACTCAACCTTCCCACTTACAAAAATGTCATTCGATTCAATGAATTCATCAAGATGAAGGAAGAGGGTATTTCGGACAAAATAATTATCATCACATTATATTAACCTAAGGATTCCGTCAAGACTAGTTTCGATGTACAGAACATTTTGGTAAACAATTCCGATGCTGTTACCAGCATCGACATTAGCATTCACCGAGCGCAACACCAACCACTCCAATAAAGAAGTGAAAGATCATCTGCCCTCACTCCTCGCAAAGTTAAAAAGCAGGCAAAATGAGTTTAGGCTCCAACAAGTTACGTGCAGAGTTTTATTTATAATACATTCTTCATCTCTTCTGATTGCATATTCTCCTTCATTGAAATTTGATGGTACAGTACTTGATTTGATTTGATGAACCATAACAAATCATGCTTCTCGGCAGATTTGGGTGTCATAAATATTAGAACAACAACTATTGATATCAAACAAAATACAGCTGCTATAATGCAAGGTATAAGAAAAGGAAAGGGGGTAACATTTGAAGGGGCTGTTGCAGAGCCAATAGTTGGACCAATGGCCACACCAACAAGCCATGCGCTGCCAAAACAAAGGTACGCCAACAAAGCATTTGATCCATCCGTCACTTCTGTAATGTATATTTTAGCAGTTACCAAACTACCATTAAGGGCTCCAGAAATTAGCCTACAAATGACTAAAATTGAAAAGTTCGAGATCATGCCAAAGCACAAATTTGAAATGAGAGTGACGAAAAGACTACATGAAATTACAATGTGCTTTTTTTGAGAAATGTCGGTTAACGCCCCATATATGAGTCCTGAAATTAACTGAGAAGTGGAGAAGGTCATGTGTAATATCCCAGCATGATATCCTGATCTCGCCTGCGGTATTCCAATGTGTATCATCATTTGCCTAACAAATCCAAATATCATTGTATAATTAAATCCTTCTGAGAAGAACATAATGCATATAGAGATGATAGGACCAATAGGTAGAGGTGTCCTAGACCCTGCTGTAACATTTTTGTCATGATTTAATAAACTATCCACTTGCGAATGTTGTTCTAGCGGTGAATTTTCCGAAGACTCCTCTGTTTCTGTTAGTTCAACATCCATTTTGACAACTGACATAAAGTTTTTGTTACGGGGAATTTACAAAATACAAAAGTATTTTTGATGCAGAAACATTGGTCGGATGATGTCGGATGTGGTCGGATACAAGGTATTATTTAAGGAAAATTATATTTCGCCTTGATTAAAACCAAATTGGAATAATATGCAGAAGACAGTTCTCATTTCAGGCGCAGGAGTAGCAGGCCCAACGCTGGCATATTGGCTTGCAAGATATAATTTCAAACCCACCATTGTGGAGAGATCAATGCAACTACGCACTCAAGGCCAGATGCTTGACTATAATGGCAAAGCCATGGAGGTCCTTAAAAAGATGGGTCTAGTCGAAGAGTTTATGAAGAGAGGAACAAAGGAACAGGGCACACATTTGTAGACGTCAACAACAATATCAATCGCATCTTTTACCCGTGGGCAAAGGACCTACGTCAGAAGTAGAAATAGTTACGTGGAGAACTAGTCGACTCGTTATACAAA
>JAOPGA020000167.1:0-193348 GCA_026419775.2 Acrasis kona
ACACACACACACACACACACACACACACACACACACACACACACACACACACACACACACACACACACACACACACACACACACACACACACACACACACACACACACACACACACACACACACACACACACACACACACACACACACACACACACACACACACACACACACACACACACACACACACACACACACACACACACACACACACACACACACACACACACACACACACACACACACACACACACACACACACACACACACACACACACACACACACACACACACACACACACACACACACACACACACACACACACACACACACACACACACACACACACACACACACACACACACACACACACACACACACACACACACACACACACACACACACACACACACACACACACACACACACACACACACACACACACACACACACACACACACACACACACACACACACACACACACACACACACACACACACACACACACACACACACACACACACACACACACACACACACACACACACACACACACACACACACACACACACACACACACACACACACACACACACACACACACACACACACACACACACACACACACACACACACACACACACACACACACACACACACACACACACACACACACACACACACACACACACACACACACACACACACACACACACACACACACACACACACACACACACACACACACACACACACCACCAACCAACCAACCAACCAACCAACCAACCCAAACCCAAACCCAAACCCAAACCMAAATGAAGCTCTCGACAAGCTCTTTCATAATTTAACATAATATATCACTTTTRAATTATATAAGACATTAAATATAATGATTATAACATGATTGTATCAAAATGTCGAAAATTATAAATAAATAAAGTGATCAAAATTTAAAATATGTAGTTGTGTAGATCTCAACAAGCTCTACACTTTTGATTTAATAATATATGCCTTTGAATCAATTTCTATCGAGTTATATTCAAAAAACATGTATTTTGTACCGACTTTTAAATCAAGGCTTTTTTTATTGAATCCAAGGCTATATCTCAGTCAATAATGACCTATATCTTAATTAAACCATATTATCATGTTATATATGATGTAATCTTGTCAAAATATATATCACAAAAAAAACAATATAACAACTACTATAGAGTCAACTAAGGTTCAAAGTCAAAAAATATTATATGATCATATGTCATAACTTTTGATGCTGATTCAGAATTTCACAATCAAAGTTGACCACGGTCAACCAGGACTCCAGGGGGGTTGCCCTTCCCCTTTGTCCAAACCCAAACCCAAACCCAGAAACCCAAACCAAAACTCTGTAACGCGTCTGATGATGCAGGTAGCCTGCCTGTTGAAACAGAGGTTGTTTTTATAAATTGAGTTGTTACTATACTGGCTCAGCACTTCGTGCTTCGCAAAAGAATATGAAAGAAGGTCGACAGTCGTTATGATTTATGAAACCCTGAAACGTACTATTCAAGCAAGCCGATGCTGCCTCTTATATCGGCACTCATCCCTTTGAGGATTTCGACGTGCACGTGGATACGGTATAACCCTCCGTTCGTTTATGTTAATGTTTAGCAACAACATGCCTCAAGAGTATTTTCCAGCACTTCGCAATACAGCCGACTACTTTTTGGAGAAAGTGTGTATGCTCCGTACCTTTGATCGAAGATGACTACCCTCTGCTTCGGTGGACTTGTCGGCGTGATGCATTGGCCCATCGGTTGATGGTATTGCACCCGGCTCTTGGTTCTATTGCTATAAACACTTGCGATAGGCCATCACTCAAGGTTTTCGACAGACGTCGAATGGTACACATACATTTTGGATTAATACTCGGTATTAATGAAGGTGTGCTCTACTTGTAGGGATGATGCATCATTGCTTAGGAACCATTTGATGCGGACCGAACGTTACATTAGGTCTTAAGATCAGGTTTTACGTAAACTTGCTTTCGACTCTATGGTGGCACACGAAGTCTTAACTACTGCTTCTACTTTATTTTTGGCTACATTATCTACGGTAATGGGACATTTGGGACCTTCATTTGACTCGGTCCAATAGAATTTAATTCTTCGAGACCAGTACCTTCGAAAGTCATTTGATTGTGATGTCGCGTTCACAACGTCACCCCTCTTGTCATATAACTATTGCTGTCCGCGGACTATCATTTTCGCACTCACGGTGCAGAGTATGGAGATGAGAAAAAAGAATTGAAGAAGGTCTTGGAATAAATATTGGAAATCTTTATTGCCGGTCACCCGACTGGTACAGTATTGAGGAACGATTCATAGAAAGGTTAGATTTGGATGATTTACAGATTGGAATGAAGCATTGCAGCCGGTCGGACATGAACTTGTCGCTTCCACTAAGTGAATACCGCTGACCAGTCGACACCATTAGGTTACTTTTTATGCATATGACAAGAGGGGACCCAAACCAGCCAGCCTCCTATTTACCCCCAACGGCGACTTACATTACAACCGAATCCTGAGTTGATAATAGTTGACCACATTTTGTAACAAATTTCACAATAAAAACTCTGTAACGCGTCTGACGAGACTAGTTGCCTGCTAGTTGAAACAGAGGTTGTTTTTATAAATTGAGTTGTTACTATACTGGCTCAGCACTTCGTGCTTCGCAAAAGAATATGGAAGAAGGTCGACAGTCGTTATGATTTATGAAACCCTGCCAGACTCCTATTACCCAAATGGCAACTTACATTACAACCGAATCATTCCTGAGTTGATGATAGTTGACCGAATTTTGTAACTTTTTCACAAATAAAAACTCTRTAACGCGTCTGATGATGCAGGTAGCCTGCCTGTTGAAACAGAGGTCAGTTTTTGTTAATTGATTTGTTACTTTACTGGCTCAGCGCTTCGCGCTTCGCAAAAGAACGTTTAATGAAGGATCGCAGTCGTTGTGATTTATGAAACCCTTTTTCTAACCTTAAACGCTTTGTTGGGGGATGATGAGGTGTTTTGTGAGTGTTATGGCTGCCGTTTGCAGCGCTGCTGCTTGTATCGTGGTTTCTTTTCATTTAGAATGAGTGGATGCATGTTYGTGCTTGATTTTGTATGCTTATTTAATAGTCAACCAATATGTTCGAAGTCACACAGATGCTGGAAATATGTTATTTTATTATATCTTTGTGAGGGAGGCATCATTGAATGATTTGATTTCACAAGCGCATACATGATACAATCCCAATGGTCTTCAAGTAGAAATCTATTATTGGCATCCGAGATATTGGTTCGGTACTTTTGTTTGTAATCAACTCATATGTTTACAATGACTACATTTGACACTTTACAATAATAATTTATTCATTTTTGGTAAATGAAGCGGGCTTTTTATGATTGGTTTGACGATGAACCTGTTTGCAGGAAAGTTGCGAAAACTTCTGAAAACTATGGATTGAATGAAGACGTGCTGTCCGTCGTGTTTTCGTACCTTACCACCAAAGAAGTGGCAATGCAAAGCCACGCGACAGTGAACAAAGCATTCTACGCTGGCATGCTACATTGTTTTGCGGGAAGACACGACGCATTCGCAATGGCAATAAGAAACGGCAATAGCAGGCTGATTGAGAGATGCTTCGCGAACGACGCCATCGATTACGGCGCGAAAGGCAATTTGTTCTTAAAATTGGCGGCTTCGAAAGGGATGGTTTGGGTTGTGGAGAGGCTGCTCAAGAAGGATGGGGTGGACCCAACACACAAACAAAATGAATCATTGATAGCTGCGTCGGAGAATGGGCACGTCGAAGTCATAAAATTGCTTATATCGGACGGTAGGGTCAGGCCAACCGCTTGGAGCAATCTTGCCATCAGAAGCGCGTGCTTACGCGGACACATTGACGCGGTGGAGGTGTTTTTGACCTGCACTAGAGCCGATCCAACCGTTCTCGATAACTTACCCATCAACTTGGCAGCTGAAAACGGACGCGTCGCATTGGTTGAACTTTTGATGAAACGACCTAACGTCGATCCTTCGGCTCGAAATAACGGAGCCATCATGGCAGCCTCCCTCCGCGGAAATGTCGAGTGCGCAAGATTGCTACTACGAGACGAACGCGTGGACGCCGATGCACGTACACGAGCGTTGGAATTGGCAATAAGTCATAATCATTATCAACTAGTAGAATTGCTGTTGAAAGATGAGCTTGCCGATCCTACTTTCAACTCTAACAAAAATATAATCCTAGCATCGAGCCGAGGATACAATGGGATAGTGCAGATGCTGCTGGAGGATGGACGATCAGATCCCTCCACCAACAACAATTTAGCCTTAATCCGTGCGTGCGAGAACAAACGAAGGCTGACAGTAAAACTGTTGTTGAGCGACAGGCGAGTAGATTGTGGAGCGGTTAAGAATAACCATAACTTCATCAAGGAAAAAATACTCGAATCACCATTCAAAATATATGGTTGGGTTTGAGTTAACGCGATACTTGTAATTTCAATAAATAGGACGTTTTATCAATCGAGGGGAACGCTCACCAAAGCCTGGAATTGCATCCAACGTCCGACACATCCTCGCCATTGCTGATGATTGTACGAAGAAAGACTGCACGGACGCCAAGATCTAAGAGTACCCATCAACAACAGACGACTACAGATAAAAGCCTTGTGAATCGCTAACCAAAGTTTAATTCCACCATCAAACGTGATTTCTAACAACTTCGCTTACCAGCCCTCTATCTATGGTAGGATCAGCATACAACGCCACACTCCCTTCCTTTGTCGGCAGACTTTTTCCGATCTTGTTGAACGCGAGGGATGTATCGACCAACGGCACCTGCCATCCCTGTTGATCGATGCCCACTCCATACCATGATGATTCCGAATGATCGTAAGCATACACGATGGAACCATTGTGAGAAAGCATTGCCCTGGCAAGCACTATCATGTTGTGATCCAAGTTGCTTTTCGAACGCACAAACAAAATCATCCAGGAGCATAGGCGAGACACAACGTATCCAACCATCAATTGTGGAAGGAAGATACTTTTCGGGTTCAGAAACGGCAGCATAGAACTGTCCTTACAGTCAAATCCCATCATGTTGCTGAAGTGCACCACGCCATCTCTAGCTGATCGGGTGTTGCCTACGTTAGCAAACGTTTTACCCGTGCTGTTGTTTTTGTTGATGAGCATGGTTCTCAGGGCAATTTGATGGCCATGTTTTTGAAGCACATCACAATCTCCAGGAGACAGGACGAAGTCGCGATCATACACAGGCAATAGCAAGGGTAAGTCGTCGAATGCATTGAATGCGACTATAAACCTACTCCGTTTGGTCCGAAAGTTGTCATCAGATGAGCAAGCCGCGAACGCGTTGCATGAGGTGTTTATCTTATTCCACTCTTCCTGCGACAACGTCGGGCCGCTCCATACGTTGCTGTACTCTTCTTGATCTTCCGCAAAATATACCATCAAGTCCTGCGTGGACAAGCATACCATCAAGTCCTGCGTGGATAGAGGGTTGGTTTCTCCGAACTGTTTGCCTGCCTAAATTTCCTGCGACAGATCGTCGTCGATTAGTGTCCTGAACTTTAATTTCTTCATTTGCCGAGTCAAACAAAGTGACAACAAATTCAAAATCATCATTAATTGATTTTATAATTGTTCACGTTCATTAGAACCTGCTAGAATAGCAAAAGCGATCTTCGGCTCACACTTGGAGATGAGGATTTTAAAAAGCAGTTCTGGTCGAATCAAATTACAGAATAATTCTACCACAGAAGAAGTATTATGAACAGCAATGGATCAACTAGACTACATTTTCAACTTTGATGCAAGATCTCGTTCGTATGTAGGAGACAAATTACCAAGAGAGGAACGTAGTCACCACAAAGAAGGACAACCATCAGCTACCATATAGATCAGCTCTTCGACAAATGTTATGATCGACATATCCCAATATTATCATAACACGTTTCATAATTACATGTATAATTTGGAGTTATGATCGTTAGCATATGATTCAGCAAAATCACATAACACGTGCCATTCGATTATTTGCCAACAA
This sequence comes from Acrasis kona, assembly GCA_026419775.2. Classification (NCBI taxonomy): domain Eukaryota; phylum Heterolobosea; class Eutetramitea; order Acrasida; family Acrasidae; genus Acrasis; species Acrasis kona. Next base: position 6,107 of record JAOPGA020000167.1, read on the forward strand.
TCCGATACGTTATAGGAATAGACTCGATAATACAAATGCATTCAAATCAATGCACATTATCAATCAAGTCGAAACAAATCTAAATTGTTGCTAATGAGGAAGCTATTGATTTCATAATCATGTGATTGTAATTATGGATTGATGATCAACTTTGCAACGGAGGATAGGAATGCTCATATATTAGCTCACACAAACAGAAACCACCAGAGCAGCAAAAGATTTGCACAAGTGATTTGGTTGATCACGCTCGACGAGGTTGAAACCTATATATACATTGAAAAGATTTGATTTTAGAGAATGGAGCCGAAGCAAATTGGAATACAATTCGTCACATTGAATCGCTCACCCAACAAATTAAACAGCAATCCGTTGTAGAATCATCCTGATGACATTCGATCAGTATTCGCAGTCGGACCAATATTCATAATCATTCACATGCGACAATAATCTACCAGAGCAGCAAAAGATTTGCACTTACAAGAGGAATTGTGACGAACCAACCACTCTGATCGGCTCACATTTGGAGATTGAGATTTTTCAAAAATCAGCTCTGATTCGTAATCACTTGTATGATTTGGAATTATGATTGTTAATTGAAGATGAGGAACAGCCTCAAGCATGCGATCAGCAAAAATCTCCCCAACACGTGCCATTGACAAACGATATAATACGTTATATGAATAGACTCGATACGAAATGCATTCAAATCAATGTGGAGAAATGTTACATTGACAATCAACTAAATCGAAACATCATGATCAAATTCACAGGTCACCACCATTATGTGACGTGATGTATGACTTGGAATTATGTATCAGCCGCATTACAATCGGAGAATCTAATCAAATTTGCACCAACACGTATCGAAGCACCACTAGTCAACAAATCGTTATATATCGATTTATGATTGGATTTCGAATCAACGTAGAGGATGAATGACATTAACGATTACCTTGATTAAATTTAAATCAACATTATCGAAGAAGAGGAAATCAAATGATGATGTGATTAGGAAATCATTGATTTATCTCAAGATTGTGATGTCCCTATTTGTTTACTCACGGTTACCTTTGATTGTTTACAATATAATGGTCCACAAATTCCATTTAGCCAACTGTGAGTAGCAACAACGTCATAACACCTCATCACATCTACAACTCATTCAACCAAACAATCATCGCAGGTATCTTTACTCAAATCAACAGCGACGTCACTCCCGCAACCTACCAAATCTCACCCAACAATCACCTACAAATCAACGCCGATTTCTCTCAATCAAATAAACAAGGATTGTGCTTTACTCCTAGTATATCAGCACCAGGTATTCAAATTTTAGTCTTGTTTAACTTTTCACCGACATTACCTTCTGGAGTAGTGAGTGAAATTTGGAGAAGGCATCGCAAATGAAAATAGTGTCAAATTATCTGCAACATGTATTGCGCACCACAGCAAACGTTTACAATATTAAACGCAACATGTGTTGTCGCCAGAAAGATCAACGGACATCAAACTCCACATTATATCAACTTGCTCGTACATTGAAGGGAAAAGACAATCCGATTTTCACCAACTTATGCTTTGACTTTGAAAGTAACCAACACATTCAACTCTTCCGGAAGGAATATAGCAAGAAAACAACATTCCAACGTGGTGCGAACGGTTAATTCCACTCATTCCATTCCGCCATCAAACCTCATTTAGCTAATGGAGTGTTGTAGAGTGTGGCAAAATGTATATATACCTTTTCCAACATGAATGGAACTATACAGGGCAAATCAAACCTACTGATTAATGCATCTTTGGCGTTGATCTTCAAGCGCGAATCAACATTGATGATGGTTTTAATGTAACGGTGGTTCAGTATGATAACAACTTGGAAATGAACAATTATAATCATCTAATTAAACTTTTATTTTGGTTCCGTTCCCATATCACCTCTGGTGTAGAGCATCAACACGTGTTAATTCCCATCATTCAACGATAACGCAGTTACGAGAACATTAAGCGACTGTTTCTTTTGCCCTCTCTTCTTTGGTGAACATTGGTTCCCAGTCTGGCTTATTTAACGTCGTCCTTTCTTTTTCAATAAATAGTGTGCATTGAATATTCAATGGAGTTTGTAATGATTTTTTTGATTTTTAATCAATAATTGTAAAGATGTGATGAAGGATGAAGTTGAACCTAAGGATGAGATTTAACAGCATTTCTTGTTACTTTTATAAAATTTAATGTACGTGGAGGTCGCGGCTTTTATTTGTCGTCTATGCGCACACTGGATCTTTAAAAGGGTATGTGAACAAAAATGGAACAGAAGTTTGGTTTATTTAAAAAATTAAGTTGGTAACGAAGGAAATGAGATCTACTTGAGGATTTAATATACAGAAGCAAGATACACGAAAGTTAAAGCAAGGAGTACAACAAGTATGGCCGGCTCAACTGGGCTGGATGAAGACTTTTTTGGTGATATAGTAGTAACACCAACAGAATCGTCTTCTGGAGAATGTGTTACCGACGTACTTGTGGTACTTTGTATTGGTTGTCGAGTCGCACTTGATGGTGGTTTCTGAGTACTAGATTCACCAGTACTTACTGGGGTGGATGTTTGAAATGCATATAATTTGTTGCCTGTCACTCCTTTTCCCCATCTTGCATACCCACTACCACAGTAGACAATCCCGTCCACAATACTCGCACCGCCACCAATAGATGCTCCTAATTCATATTTCCATTTGATATCGCCTGTGACGGCATCGAATGCATATAACCTACCTCTAGGGTCCAATGAACCTGCGAATACTAACCCGTTAATTGCAGACACGGGACCTGCCGGGCGAGCATATTTTGTAATACTCTGGCCGTTATAAAGTGCGTTGTCACTACCAGCAGGATCACAAGTTGTCCATATAATTGATCCGGTAGCTACGTCTAAAGCTGACCAATATCCTGCTGCACAATTTTCTCCATTTGTCATAACTTGGTTTTTGTTGATTGTATTTACACTTGCAACGTATACTCTAGTCCCGTCGGTAGCAGATCCCATAATTATTCCGCCACTGAGATGACCTGGCCCAACATCTGTGCTCCAAACTATCTCTCCTGTGTCTCGGCTGAGCGTCCAGAATATTCCACTTTTCTGTCCAGCCCCAATAACATCTATTCCATTAGAAGTAAATTGGATGGGAGCTTGACCAAAGTCGTAATCAGGAGATATTTTAATGTCGCACATTCCTGGCTTAAAGCAGTCTGTGGTCCACATATCAACACCTTGTAAATTTTTGTACCAATTTATGTTACCATTATCCAAGTTGATGGACAAGATAGAATCTGCGTGATTATTTTGGTCTAAACAAGACTGCTTATCTTCATTTAGGCTTAAACAATTCTTTACTGACTCTGGTAGATTGAAGTTGTTTCCGGTAGCTATGTAAATACTGTTCCTACTCACATCAATAGACGGAGAGGAGCCCCAAATACTAACACCAGAATAGCGATTAGCTTGACCGTTGTTATTTGGCACCATCACTGTTTGCCATTTTATAGTGCCTGAAGTAGCTTCCACAGAATAAAATGTACCCATAAATGTACAACACTCATATGATGGATTGTCTATCATGTATACTTTCTTCATCCGATGCTACCCCAACATATATATGAGAATTATATACAGTTGGTGATTGCGTAATTTTAGATAGAGGATGGTTGTTCAACCGAACCTTCCACAATAAAGTACCTTTTATGGCATCTACAGCCACCAAATAGGAGGATGCTTGATCACCAAAGTAAATCATATTATTTGAATAAGCTATGGAGTTCCTAGTCCATGAGGACGTTATCCCTGTAAAGTCAGATTACTTTTTTCTTCCAAACTAACTTCATCGAGCCGTCTATTGCATAAATATAGCCACTCCAATCTGGAAAAAAAATGAATTTTCTATTTGAAACTGTGACAACTGTCGGTGTGTGGCTGATATATCATTTTCGGCTTGAAAAATCCAAAGTGTTTTTAATGTAGACACAGTATCGGTATTGATTGATACCTCATCGGCATTGAACCTATTATTATCTAAGTTTCCTCCTGACATCGACCACTCTGAGCATAATGCCACAGTGCACATCAACATGAGGAAAGCAAGTACCTTCATCAAATCTTTACGGTTGACCTTAACAAATTTAAAACTCAACTACGTTATTTTTGTGGTGATTAAATTTTTTTATTACAAGAAGGGTTGGAGTAATAATGTTCAAGTGTAGCTTGACTTTTCATGCCTAATCTCAAAATATTTTTAATACACAGTGTCTCTATTATCCTAATTGATACTCCGTTTGGGATCGGTAGCCAGCCATCGGCTTAGAATTATCTTCAGTCAAAACTGAATGTAACGACCCTATTAGTTTGAATGTTTATATCTAAATAAAGTGTGGTATGTCTCTTTCTACAATAATATTAACATCTTCACCGAAGAGTGTAGACGATCAGCTTTGCACACTGTCAAAGATGCGTTACTGGAGCAACAATCCTAATTATGACACTAAATGTCCTCGGYGTCATTCATCACATGAAGACCAGCAACATTTGCTACTTGACTGTCGCTATAATAAAACTAAATTACATGATGCGATGGTCGGGATCAATAAGGTTATCCATTATAATCTGAAACCTAGCTTTGTTATTCGAGGCAATTTTGGGGAGCGCCATATTATTTGACGCAACGTGGAATTGAAGGAAGTGAGGAGATGTCAGAGCTGCCAGAAGATTGGAAGAGGTCCATATATGCTAGTTTACTTGGATATGTTAGTATGGACACTTTCCGTAGATTCAATAAGCACTTCAGAGTTCTTAAGCCTCTTTCTGTTCTCCGTAAAATCTCAACAATACTTATGAAAACTTCCTATTCCATTGGACTGCTCGATGTGTTTACAAGGCCAATAGTGAACACGAGCAATCACCTCCGCAGTGATCTAATAAGCTTCGCTTTAACTAGCACCGAGTTATGCACGAAATTATACGGACATTGAAAGAGAAAGTTGGCACTAAATTTGTAATACAATAAACTGTGCCAGTCATGCTGAGCGTTGCATATGTAATTACAGTCTTTTCTTTGAGATTATGCAACTATAATAATGTATATCAATCGTCTGTATACGATTGTTTGTTGACGTTTTAAATTTTATCATCCTTTAAATGTCTAACATTAGCAGACATGAGAACAATTTGTAGTTGCACATAATCAAAGTGTGTTTGAAATGGTTGTGACGTTGGGAATAGCGTATGAATGGATTGTTGGAAGAAGACATTAAAAAGTAGCAATCAAGATTTCATTAAACTCATGATTTATGCATTTATTGATGCTTTTTTGTTTTGTGGTCACTTTTGTCCTCTTTGACTCACCTGATGGTTTCTTGATGATTTTCAATTGTTATTGCTCAGTGTTGGCTTTAACGAGTGTTCTTTTCTTCGTGTCATCAGTGCGTTCTCATCCTTCGGGTTGGTATGTCTCCTCTGTCCTAACTCGATTTTGACAAACTGTAGGATCACATACAAGATTAGGTATTGTTCTTGGGTTGGTGTTAATTCCTCAATATCATGTTCCAATTCCAACAATCCTACGAGATTAATTCTGAACAGCCTGCAACGGTGGGTATATAAAACAAAGCACTCCTCTCAACAAAATGTTTTTTACGATTGAAATACGTCCTCAATAAATTATCTTTCAGCTCCATGAGAAAAAGCTTTTGGCTTCTCTTGTTAAGCCTCATGTTCATGAAATCTGATATCGTCTGTAATGTAATCTCTTTGGTTATGCCAAAGTAATAATAAAGCAAACAGTTTGTGAGTTCTGTTAAAGTTCGTCCATTGTAGCCATCTGCGAACCCTTTGCTAAGGAGATAATAGAACCTTAAAATCTTGTGCCTCTTGGTTGATGTTTTATCTCCGTTATAGAATTTCTCAACATTTGCGAGGTCGATTTGCGAGGAGCACACACCAGGTATTTTGAGTTGTCTGTTTTGGGCGTCCTCCACTGCATTATATTTATCGATTACAATTTCTGCTTTTGTGTCATAAAAAATTGAGTTACAGGTGAAGTCTAATTGGTATTGACTCTCCGCGCACACCGAATGCTCTGTGCCTATCCCCTCAAATTGAACGAAGCCTTGTCCTGATACTCCCATTAAAAGTAATGTTGGCGCGTCAGCATCAAAGGGGTTCAGGCTCAACTTTCTTGTCTGGAAAGCAACACCAAGCCTCTCACACACATCTTTCAATGCTGGTAAATCCTTCAAATCATAGGCAATATCAATATCTGGGCCTTTGAATTCTGCGCCAGAAACGAGTGTTCTTAAAAGCCCTCCTATAATATAGAAGCGCACATTGGCTAAGGAACATTCGTGTATAAATTGCAAGGCAGTTACAGAAGTACATCCCAATGTCTTTAAAGCAAGTGACTTGAGACTTTCTTGTATAGCATCTGCCATTATTTTTTTAAGTTATTGGTTGACAGAACTCGTTGTAATATTATATAAAAGATCCATATTGTAACCCTACTGCCACCAACAGAGCCGAAACAAATATAGGGCTCCTATTGGAACAGTTAAGTGAAAAGAACAAAACATTATCCTCCGAAAAACAAAACCAAAAACAAAACCAAAACCAAAACCAAACAACAGTTGAGAATTGAAAGAAATGAAGGCAACATCATCAAAGACGCCGAGCGCAAACAACTACTCGACCAAAAACAATCCATCATTGCCGAAAAGGAGGCCACCATCCAATCGCTCAAATCAAGCCAAGAACAATTAGAGAACAGGTTATCCGAAGTACAATCCAAAATGGCCCCAATTGAGGCAACCATGGAAGAATACAATATACCAAAACCAAGCACAGCGACTAAAGGGAAGTTGGCAGAACTAATTTGGGCAGCGTGGCACCCAGATGAGGACTTCGTTGAGGATCTCCCCGTAGAAAGTTTACAACACGATGGGAAAGTTGCCAAAAATCTTTTCTACACCCCAAATCAAAATGGAGTATCAGCCAACTCTTACAATGTAAGGTCGACACATGATGGTCAGGAGCCTTAGTCGAGAAGTGTTTTCGTCTATCTCAAGCCTGGACTAAAGGACGCTTTCGGAATTCAAGGCCACTCAGGAACAGCAACTTCAAGTCTACAGACAGGCACAAAACGATTCCATGAGAGGCAATGGTGTTACGCTCGTCGCACATACACGACGTGGGACTACAAACTCTATTTTTGCACGTACTGTCACATGTGGCAGTTCAGGAGTTGGAGATAAACATGTCCAGCATTGTAAGAGCAGCATCTGGGTTAACAAAAGCTCTAATGGCGGTAAATAATACACTGAACTTGCTTTGTATTCTTGGAAATATAACGGTGTGAGTAGGGGAGTTGCCCAACAACAACCATTCGTTATGGGTAGAGGTCGTGGATTTCGCCCGAGGTGGAACAACAACTTTGGGAATCAAGGATTCAACAACTCACAGATTTTTGGTGGGCACCAAAGGATTTAATACACCCCAAGATAACGGAATCTTCTCAAGCGGTAACGTGTCTACAGATGGGCAGGGTAATAACCCTAATATATTCAACAACAGCGGGAGAAATTGACTATCTGAACGTATCATCATCATTAACATCAACGCCGGCACAAATTTTAGGCCATTCGGGAGAGAGCAAAGAAGAGGAATTGGTGCCAAGTATTCCCAGTGCGCCTTTACCACTACCGGATATGGAGGAAAATAAATCAGTTCTCTCATCCCAAAGCGTACTAGATTTTCTATTGGCGGCCACAGGGTCAATTGTCAGACATGTTTCGGCGTGGATAGAGATTTAAGCGTCAGCACAGGTTTCGAATTGGTGTAGGGTATTATTATCCCAGTGGAGACAAGGAGACCGATTGGACGACAAGGAGGGGGTTTGAGGGATGCGTCAAAGTTAGCAAGGGTCACGGAGCTGTTCGGTACGCGGATGAAGGCTGGAGTTATCCAGCGTTGTTTGGATCCATGGGCAGTGCGCCAATTTTTGTGTACCAAAACCTGGCCCAAAGTTATATCGCTTGGTGGCAGATGTCCGGCCTTTAAATGCGTATATAGATATGAGCCAGTACAAATTCAAACTGGAGAGCATACCGTTCATGTTGGAGTTGGTAAGACTGGCCGGAAGGGGTTCGTTCATGTTCAGTTTGGATCTAAGCAATGGAGATTTTCATTTGAATATTCACGAGGAGTCACGGCGCCTGTTGGTATTTTTCTTCGACAACAAATGGTGGGAATATTGCGTATGTTATCTGGTCAATGGCCTTGTCTACCATCGTTTGTTATAGAGCTGCCTGTTGCATGGTATTCGAGAAAAAAGTTTGCTAAATCTATGGTTCGTCAATATCCGATTTGTATAGAGGCTGTACTTAATTTACAGAAGAATTTTTCAGAACACGTAGCGGGGGGAACACCAGAGCTATTGTGTTCGCAATTTTACAACGAGCTTCGGCTTTAAATTGGTACGACCTTTTTTCTGCATTTGTGACAGCGGCATGTAAGATAACTCCTGTGGGGTTCAGATTATCGCGGGACTTGGTAGAAATTTGTCGATGATGGGTTTTTAAATGTTTGAATAAAGAGTCATTATTAATCTCTAAAGTACACCATATTTGAACAACTCCTGATTGTAGAACATGACATGATTCCGATTTTGTAAACAACAAATACAAAAATAATGTCGGGACACAACAATGAGAGAACACCGCATAGTTGCTTCAATGAGTCACTAGAGCACCAACATCATGAGGGATGTGGGCATGACCACGATCACGACAATGAGGAGAGCGGATTTGAACAAACTCTATACTCATCAATAGACACTGGGAAAGTAACTTGGTATGCTCTCATCCAAACTAGTCTGTTTAATGTTACCTGATAGCCTTAATGAACACACAAAAGGAGCAGGTAGAAACGTAATAAAACCATGGAATGAGAGAAGAGATCAGACGAAGGTTTGATAAATTCCTGATTACTTTTTTATTAAAAAATAGTACTTGGAATCCGGTGTCGACGAAGAGTTAATACTTTACATTCCATTTACGGTTGCAGTAAAGATCAAGAGTGTTTCAATTATAGGGGGAGACTCCGAAAGCTGCCCAAGCAAGATGAAATTGTACAAGAATAGAGATGACGTTGATTTAGATAGTACTGATCAAATAAAATCAGAACAAGATTTTGATGTTGCTTATGACCGAGAAGGTACGCACGACTATTTAGTTAAAGCGTCGAAATTCAATAATGTTAACTCTTTGACAATCTTCTTCCCAAGTAATCACTCACAAGGAGAAGAACAAACAAGATTAATTTATGTGGGCATCAAGGGGGAGAGTACAACTTATAAGAGAGCTGTTGTGGAGACGGTATATGAGTCGAAGCCAAATTTATCTGACCACGAAGTGAGGGCCGATCAATTTGTTCCGAGAACGCTATAAATAAATTCAAACTTTTTACACAATGAGACGTCTTCTAGCTTCATACAGTCGTGCATTAAATAATTCTCCCAACACAACAAAAGCGATCACCGCGGGAACTCTTGCAGCTATCGGTGATGCATTTTCACAGGGACTTGAAGCTTACAGTGGAAAAAGAGATCACTACGATTATATGCGCACACTTAAATTCTCTTCGTACGGTTTTATTATTGTTGGACCAATGTTGCACCAATGGTATAAAGTACTAAACAGTCTAAAGGCTCCACTTAAATTAGAAACATTAAGCAGATACAATTTCTCAGAAGCAAGGAAAACACAAATAGTGGAAGGCACGAGAGTAGCAAAGCAGGTATTTATTGATCAGGCATTCTTCGCACCTGCCTCTCTTGTTTTATTTTTTGCTTACATTAATGTTGTCGAGGGCTTGTCTGTTGACGACCTGAAAAAAAAGTTGGAGAAAGACATGTGGCCAACACTAGTTGCCAACTGGAAGTTATGGCCCGCTGTTCAATTTGGTAAGTCTCTATACTTTACACATTTAACACTATAGTTAACTTTGCGTTGGTCCCGCTGGCCTATCGTGTTCTCGTTGTCAATTTTGTAAGTATTTTGTGGAATGCGTACCTCAGTTACGTTCAATACGGTAAATAAATTTGAATTCTACCAATTTGTATGTCTTGGTGTGCTCATAGAGCTTGCTCTCGGATGGAACCTATGATTGAAATTAACAGCAGACAATGGTGTCAATGGATCCCCAATGTCGTCGTCATATTTTTGATAGTCATCTCCACTACTGTGTAGATCGTCCTCTAATGTTGAGGAATTAAAGTACTTCGCCGTTAGGTAAATCAACAATGATAACATATTCAAATAAATTCCAAATGTATAGGCTTCACTGGTATCCATCGCCCAATAAATATTGTTTATCAAAGATGTTACAAAACCAATGTTACGCTTCCAGTTAGACTCGTGGTTCATAAGCCAATAGCCGCTAAACACAAACAACGCACAGCGGAATAATTGAGGCCACAGGGTCCTGATTAAAAATGCATTAAATCGCTCATTAGACCTGATGCGGAACTGAGGGAGAGAATGTTTTTGGCGGAGTGTAATTCGATTAAGAAACTTTCTTCGAATCTCAGCGGAACGCTGTATCTGTTGGGGTTTTTTATCTTGTGCAATACTGAATTTATTTAAAACCCTTTTAACTACATCGTACTCAAGAAGTCCCTTCGGATTTATAAAGTATCGGAGAAGCCCTGCATAATTGTCGTTGATTATATCAATAGTTCTCCTACCAAGAAGGTATATAGAAACAAGGGTATTTGATGCAAACACAACCCTACTCGAGTATTTAAGTTTCCATTCGTCAGTTCTAATGGCGACGTCTTTAAGTTCTCTTCTAAGCGATTTGATTGTTCTTGTTAAGGATTCGTATTCCTCTAACGCCATCCTGTAGGCATCGAAAGCATTAACTGGAGTATCTACTTCAAAGTAATCAGAAAAGGATCTTGACAGTAATGCTGAAGATGGTGCAGACTGTGGTTCATTATCGTCTGTAAAACTGGTGTTGCTTGTACTTCGTCTAAATACATTTATCGGGTCTAGAACGAAGCTTGATGATTGTCTCATTGTATTGGTTTACCTAAGATTACAAGTATTGTGATGTTTTTCTTTGTTTAGTTGACCGTTAAATTCTTGCTCCGAATGAATGATTCTGGTTTGGATGCAATCAATCAAGATGAACTTTTGTTTGGATTTGACCATGATGATAAAGACAATATATCAACAAAAGAGTCCGTAAGATCCCCAGAACGTAAATTGAAGACGGAACGAGAATTGTTCATTAACAAGAGGTTTTCGATAGCAATTGGTAAAGAATTTAACGAATTTGGTAATGAAATCCATGAAATTGACTTTGAAGAAGGCTCCATTGGAGAGCAAGAAGAAATGTCAGATTTTACCAGCTGGGTGGACAAAAATAAAAAAGCAAACGTAGCATCATCGTCAATACGTCCATACCGCACAAAGAGCAGAATAACATCTCCTGGTCTACTGCGTTCGGTTGCATTTGAAAGAATGAATAGCAAATCAGTCTCTGTAGGGACAAATAGAAAATCCAACAAACGTTCAAGCCAAAAGAAAGTAGAAAATGATGTTGGGGGATGGGACTCTAGATTTGTAGTGAACTCCGGAATACCCGAATACAATGCCATAAAAGACAAGCATTGTCGTAGCTCCAAATCAAACAAGTTCAAGTCGTTATCAGCTCTTCCTCCACCAAGAAGAGAGCGTAGTGCCCCACCATCCAATACATTTAGATCTATAAATACAGATAAATCATCAGAGGCGCCGTCTTCAAGAAATTTGAGGACTGCTGGCACTCTGGCAAAAATAACACCAGTGGACAGAACAATAGCAATTCAATCCGCGCCAGCTTCATCTCCATTAAAGCATGCTTGGAATAGAGGTTTAGAATCAAGCGACATTACATTACAGTTAGAGGAGAAAATCAAAAAGCTAGAAAAACAAATTACCAAACAAAAAAACATTTTGGAGTCGAAAGATAAGAAAATGAAACAAGATGAAATTGACAAAGTGGACTTTGAAAATAAATCCAAAAAATTACAAGACAGGTTGCACACCATACGGAAGGAAAAGCTCCAACAAGACGAAACCATTGCCAACTTGAAACGTGATTTACTATTAGCTAGCTTAGAGCGACAAGTACATACTACCCAAAAACACATTGTAGAAAAGACGCAACAGAATAGCCAACCAGTAACTCCAGCTACTCCGGTACATAGTGAACCTGAACATATTGCTAGGCTACGAAAGAAGAATAGATCCCAACAAGAAAAAATAGAGGAACAGAACGAGAGAATTAATGAATTGATGAAGCTTCCGGATAGAGTTGAGAAGCTCAAACAATATTTAGAGAGGGAGCGGGACAATGGCAGAAAACTAGCCGAAAGATTAGCCAAAGCAGAAAAGACTTGTAATGAACTGGAATACAAACTCAAAATATCCGAAAATGACAAACAAACTATCGAGGAACAAAAGAACATGATACACTCGCAAAATATAAGAGCACAGGACTCGTTACAGAATGAACGCAAGAAGGTGAGATCGGAGATGGACCAAACGCAAGAACTCAACATTAAAGTGAGAGAACAGTTCAAAAAAATAATTGAACTAGAGACTATCAAAACGGAACAAAACAAAATTATTGAAGAGGACAAACAAAACTTGAGGAGGGTTACCCATCGATTAAATACCCTTGAAAAAGAGAAGGTTGACCTTGAGGAGAAGCACACAACCAGCTTGGAGAACTCCAAGAACAGTCGTGGTCAGGTCGATATCTTGAAGCACGAGATTGAATCCAACAAATCGACTATTAAAATCCTTCAAAATCAAGCAACACAACTACAAAAAGAAAAGGATGAATTACTGCAAGAACAGACAAGGAGGAAGACTCAGAGCGCAAAAAGTATGGAGGGTTTAAGGTCACAGACAGACCAAGTACAAAAAGAGAGAGATGATTTCGCCAATAAATTGAATGAGAGTAATAAATCCAACCAGTCCCAGCGAGCCAAGATTGAATCGTTGCTCAATCGTATAAATGAGCAAAGCGATGATATTGTGAAACAAAAAAGAGAAATTGAGAAGTTATCAAAACAAGATGAAGCCAAGCTGCCTCCAATAATATCAAAGTTAGAAGGTACAATAATGGACCTGACAAGGAGGTTGGTTGACTCAGAATCAAGATGTAGTATATTAAGCGAGAGCAATGGTCTGCTTCTCATGAGGATCAAGAAGATTGAAGAACAAAGCAAATAGTTGTGAATAAATTTAATTAATTGTACATCCTAGTATCTTGTCGTTTCTTCATCCAAGTCCGGCATTTCAAGAAAAGTGTCTCTTGTAATGAGTGGTTTTTTAGGCCACATGAGTATAATAATAATCAATATCAATGGCAGCACCTCCGTACCTAGCATATACAATGCAAACAAGGCATAATACGCATCATATCCAATGCCTCCCCTCGCAACTGCTGGATTTACAACTTGATCAAGAACAACAACGGATACAGCGTGCATTGTTAAAAATACGAAATAAATTAAAGACATTAATTGAAATCTCCTCATTGCTGTCTGTATATGCGGGTAAACAAGTACCTTGTATTTACTTCTCTTTACGCGAACGTAAATAATAATATAGTACAATGAAAACAGAGAGGTCGCAATCAAAGTTAAAACACATAAAATGATACCTTGAGTAGACTGAATTTTTGAATAATTGTAGTCAGTAAAAACAATAAGTAGAGACATGATGGAAATTAGCACGCAAAGTACAAGTCCACATGCAATCACAATTATTCCAGGTGCAGATATGCATTCGCAAGTGAAAATGACACTTGGTTTCGGGTCACTTGCCGAATGAAAAAGCCAAATCCACTCAATTAGTAGTAGAGAATACGACATAATGTACAAAAACTCCGGCAACAGGTCAAGTACATTCATTATCGCATCAGAGCACTCAACCTCGCTCAATAGAACGTAAACATCCACAGGTAGTAAAAATAAAGTACAACGAACAAACTGATGCAGAAACGAGATGAAGAAAAAGCAACTTTCTGGTTGTCAATCTTAATCTATCTTTAATTCGAGGCTTTTGTGTATAATCCTGCTTGTTCTTCGAGACAATAATTTCTCTAATCCATAATACAAACGTCGCCAAAGTTGGTAATATGTACATACATCCTAAAACCAATTTGAGTATTCCCCATCCATCTAACGCCCTCATGTAATATTATCCTTATGTTGACAGGAACTCGGTTGACGATAAACAATCTTACAACACTACAATAAAAAAAATAAAACGTTTATTTATACATTCCTAATTTTGTTCATATAGGATACCGATGGAGAAGACCCGAAAGCAATAGGATCGCTCGTCCCCTTTGACTCACGAACATTTGCAACCAACCTCACATTGTTTACGTCTTGTTTAATCTTGGCATACTTTTCGAGTGGGATCTCTGCACCCATCACTTGTACAACCTCTGCGCCACTCAAGCTGCCCAAACGCGCACACTGTTCTAGGGTGTAGCCCTGTAGATAGCCGTAGAGAAAACCGCTGGCAAATAAATCACCGGCACCCGTCGTGTCTACTGGGTCCTGAATGGCTTTGGTTGGGCACCGATGCTTATCGGCTCCAGATTTCACCCAACATCCCTTGCTTCCCATCATGACGATGGCCACCTTACAATAAGCTGCTAAAAATTCTACGCATTCTTCTGGCGTTCCGTTGATGAGCATGGCAGCTTCTTCTACATTACAGAAAACAATGTCCACATAATCTTGCAACAATTGTAAAATCTTTGTTTGGTAGCGTCTAACTACTTCGAAGGAGCCCATATCAAAGCTCACGAGGGCGCCATTTTGTTTGGCCATTCTCATGGCTCTCTCGGTGAGAAGGGGATTGTAGATGCAGTATCCTTCGAAATGTACGAGCTTTACTCCTTTAAAATCCTGTTCCAATAATTCACTTTCGTTCAAATCATTTCCTTCTCCCAGGTAGGCTCTCATCGTGCGTTGGCCGTCAGGTGTGACCAAGCATATAACTTGGCCGGTTCTTCCAAAAGATTCGGTCATGAGAGGGATGACACCACGCTTAGACATTGTTTGTTTGTAGAATTGACCGGCTTGGTCGGCTCCAATTTTACCGATAAATCCACAACGCTCTCCAAACGATGATATACCCTTCACAGTGTTTGCACAGCTCCCTCCTGCTACTATAATGGGCTTTGTGTCCGAATCAGGAGCATCGTCCTCTCCATCGCTGTTTCTAACATAATCTGGGCTGTGCTCCTGTTGTTCAAGGAGAGCATTTTGAATTCTTTGTAACATTTCCTGTAGCTCTGCTTCTGAATGTATTAAGCTTGAACCTCCTTTCTCATGTATACCAATCTTCTTTAAAGACTCTTCACTAACCCTGAAAACTGTGTTTTTGAACAATATCGTATCAAATAAATGCCATACTCTTATCAAGCAATGGTTGTCCGATTCCTAACACCTTGTACATTATGACTTATGGTTTCTGTGGGTTGGTGTTAAAATTTTATTTGACTAGGCCAAATTTAGTCTGTGTGATCATTTGTAATGTAATTTCATTACAGCATTTTGATACGAACTTATTTATAGTTACAGTTAAGAGGCACTTTAACATGGAGGGTTATAATTCTTTGCTGTCCTTCGGTCGGAATTAAATTAGCGCAGCGGCACACCAAGTCTACATCTTAAACATTGTTTATAACACTAAGGCTTTCCAAGCACCCAACTCAAAATTGTGTTTTGGCGGCCGCATGCGTTCGGAGGAGAGCATTTAGATATTATTGTGCTACTTTTTATTGGAAGGTGGCCACTACCGAAAACAGGATTTGTGGTGCTCATTAGAAGAATTTAGAATTTACGTTAGTGGCTAAGCTTATTTCGCGACAAGCATAGCGTGTTACAAAAGTAGGAGAATTGGGCAATCGGTAGAGTACTATAAGATGAGAACATTTTGAATGAATATGAGAGGAAACTGAAATGAAAATACTACTATATACATTATTGTTGATACCATATTACCCAATAAAAAGAAATATTTTTTCACATAGGCCTGTCCATCATAGATTGGTCTTGATATCTTCAAACAATATTTCCTTCTTTGCCTATTTCTCCAATTCGATAACACTTCCGCTCGTAAATCAAATTTGATCTAATTTGAAGCGCTCAACCCTAACATTGAACCAATAAAGGACGAAGATGGCACCAGTGCTGCTTAGTACACTATATAGCGGCCCAAACTCAACTGTTTATCGCGCATATTCTGAAACACTGAAAAAGAATTGTATAGTTAAATTACACAATGATGAATACTTGTCAATATCATCACGTAACAAATTAACAAGGGAATACAACGTCGGAAAAAGTCTACACAGTATAAACGAGGGCTGTATGCTCGAGTATTACGCGCTAGAGGCCGTTGATAAATCACTCAGAATTATCATGGAAGATTTTGAAGGAGAGTCGCTTGAACAAATTCTATCGAAAAGCACAAAAAAAAAGTTTGACGCGTTAGAGTTTATAACTTTGGCTGAGAAGATGTTGGACTGCATAATACATATACATCAAAACAAAACACTCCACGAAGCCTTATATCCTGGGCATTTTTTGTGGAATAGAGAAAAGGGAGTCGTTAAACTAATTGATTTTGGATCGAGCAGTCAAATAGAAGAGGAGCACAGGCCAGTCATGAACGTGAATAACATTCGCCAAGGCCTTATAAACTACGTTTCCCCCGAACAAACAGGACGCATGAACAGGGGGATTGACTACAGATCAGACATTTATTCCTTGGGCGTAATATTCTACGAGCTTTGCACCGGAGATTTGCCATTTACGGACGCAGAAGATTCATTAGAGGTCGTTTATAAGTGTATAGCCAAAATCCCATCGCCGCCACACATTGTTTGTCCCGAGGTACCCAAATGCATTTCTGACGTCATCATGCACATGTTGGTCAAGGTTAGCGTCACCATTACCAATCATTTAACATTATAGAATTCAGACGAAAGGTATCAAAGTGCCCACGGAGTCAAGCAGGATTTAATCTCCTGCCAAAGATTTTTAAATCAACCGCAAACTTGTACAGAACAATTAGTGGTGGGATCTTCCGACGTTCGGTCCACATTTCACGTTAATCAAAAACTATACGGTCGCGACGAAGAGGTCCTCAAACTAATGAACAGCTTCGAACAAGTTGCGAACGGAACCACTTCCACCATGTTAATGTTGGTATCCGGATACAGTGGCGTAGGAAAGAGCAGATTAATCAACGAAGTACACAAACCATTAGTGCGCCAGAAAGGTTATTTTATTTGCGGAAAATTCGATCAATTCAAACGGTATGTGATTCGATGTGAGATTCAATCATGACCATTGTTAGCAACATTCCATACAGTGCCTTCATACAAGCGTTTCAGCAGCTCATGTTGAGCTTGTTAACGGAAAGCAACGATAAGATTCAATACTGGCAGAAGAATCTCATGAGCGCACTAGGATCGAATGCAGCGGTCTTGTTGGAGGTAAGATTCATGTCGATGTGCATTGCTCACTTTGTAGTTTTTGCCCAGCCTTCAGCACATTATAGGACCTCAACCACCGGTGGCGGAATTGAATCCAGCAGAGAACACCAATCGCTTCAAATCAGTGTTCCACTCCTTTTTAAACGTATTC
Organism: Acrasis kona; assembly: GCA_026419775.2. NCBI lineage: Eukaryota > Heterolobosea > Eutetramitea > Acrasida > Acrasidae > Acrasis > Acrasis kona. Next base: position 23,875 of record JAOPGA020000167.1, read on the forward strand.
GCACAAAGAGAACACCCGTTGGTGATATTCCTGGACGATTTACAGTGGGCCGACAGCGGAACGCTATCCATGATTGAATCCATCATCACCAGTCCGCTCAGTCAATACGTGTTGTTGTTTGGAGCGTATCGAGATAACGAAATCACGGACGTGCACCCGCTCACCAGCACCATTCAAGCCATATCAGACTGTCGCACCGGTGGATGCGTCGACTATATTCGATTGAAACCTCTTTTACTGGAACACGTGACCAATCTCACAGCCGATACGTTGCACCTAAACAACAACGTCCAAGTCAACGAACTGGCACAGCTCATACACGAAAAGACACACGGCAATCCATTCTTTGTGGTGGTGTTCTTGACTGGATTGGCGAGACAAGGGCTGGTGAGTTACGACTTTGGTTATGGTCATTGGAAATTTGATTTGCCAAAAATCAAACAATTGGGCATAACGGACAACGTGGTAGAGATGATGAGCAAGAGGATACAAGGACTACCTGACAATACGCAGCGAGTGTTATCGCTGGCGGCAACCATTGGAAACAAGTTTAATTTTGATTTCTTATCCACCGTGTACAATAACAACAAACAAAATCAAATTTCCGTCAAGGAGTGCAGCGAAGCGTTGTGGCCTGCCATCAAGGATGGTCTCGTCATGCAGACGGATCAATCGCCGGGTGCCAGTCGATGGACGAGCGAACATGATTTGAACGACTCTTATCTTTGTTCCACTCAGGAACTACAATTTCTACACGATCGCGTCCAGCAAGCAGCCTACGAATTGGTGAGAGATCCAGACGAGAAGATCAAGATGCACTTGTTGATTGGTTGGTTGAGTTATGCTCGTTATAATAGCGAACAAACACAAACGACAGACGACGACAGTTTATTCGACATTTTACATCACTTTAAAAAATCAAAAGTCCTTCTGGTCGAAGCATGCGAGCGCGAGTTGTTGGCCAAGTTGAGCTGTAGGGCAGGGAAGCGAGCGAAGGATAACACTGCCTATCAAACGGCAGCAGAGTTCTTGCTGTTTGGAATCGAACTCATGGCACCCTACGAACAAGAAGCATGGTTGGACGATCGATACAAGCTCATGATGGATTTGTACATTAAAAGGTGCGAGTGCGAGTACCTTCGAGGTCACTTTGATCTAGCGGAATCAATCTATCCCACGCTCATCAAACGAGCCAAGAACATATTCGATATGATCTTCATCTACAACGTACAAGTGCGTCAATACGAAGTACAGAATCGATTCTCTGAGGTGGTCGTCATATTGAAGAATTGTTTGCAGTTGTTGGACATCCACATACCAACGGACGACAATGACGCAATGGACAGGAGAATACAACAAGAGATGAACCAAGTACAAATCAATTTGGCAGGGCGCAGGATAGAAGATTTGATCAAGGAACCAGAGATTCACTCGCAAAAGGACGTGGCAGTCATTTCCATCTTGGTGTCCATATGGGCACCTTGTTATGCTCTTGGATATTATCGATTATTGAGATTGTGCAGCGTGATGCTGGCCAACGTATCGCTGGTGACCGGCAATTGTGACGTGAGCGGTCCTGCCTATGTATATTATGCATTCATAGCAGGCGCGCTCAACGGCGATTATAACCAAGCACATGAGTTTGCAAAGTTGGGATTGGCGCTGAGTCACAAATATGATAACCTGCCCATGCGTTGCAAATGCATGTTTGTATTTAGCATGTTGATGGTGTGGGTGGAACCAGTCAAATTGGAGATAGAAATGTTGGAAAAGACTTTTCATTTGGCCATGGAAGTGGGCGATTTGGCATATGCAGCGTATTGCACACATTATTTCGTGACTGATGGGGTGTTCTTTGGAGAAGACTTGGTCACGTGTTTCAAGAAGCATCAAAAATACTTGACCTTTTTAAAAAACAACAATCCATTCATTTATAATTATTGCATAAGCGCTAGTCAGCACATACGGTGGTTGTGGATGCCCGTGGCCACCAGCACCATCACCTGCGCCATGCTGGATCATCATGACTTTGACGATGAAAAGTTTGTTCAGCTGTATGGCACTCAAAGTTATTTGATGGGTGGTTATAATTATGGAAGGGCCGTCAAGAGCTATTTGAGCAGGGATTCGACTCGATGGATTCGTGATGCAGATCGTGCGTACGATACCGTACCAGAGGCACTGGTGGGTAGTTTTAAAATTATAGAAATACAATTCTGGTGTGCCATGATTTACTTGGCACATGATTATGATGGCGATCATGTGCTACGAACGAGCTGCATGAACAAGGTGCACGAGGTGATCGAGCGCCTGCATCACTTTAATCAATTCTGTCCACACAACATTCATCACAAATTGTGCTTGTTGCAGGCAGAGTTGGAGAGGGTGAATGGAAATTTGGAACATGGTTTGGAATTGTTCGAACAAGCCATCGAATTGTGCATGCAGAATGGATTTCATCACTTTGAAGCTCTCGCTAACGAATTGCTGGGTAGGCTGTGGGTTCATAGCAAGAAGAGATTGAAATATGCCAAGCCTCATTTACAAGAGAGCTTGTACCTGTATAATCAGTGGGGAGCTGTTGGTAAGGTGGAGCAATTGTTGAAGCAGTTTGATTTTCTACAACGCCCAAAGGATCTCAAATATCCAATGGTGATTGCTGCTGGGGACGTTGACGCCATCATCAAACAAACAACCAATCATAATGGCGATTCGAACCACATTCATTCCGACCAAATTGAATTGGATACCATGACCGTGTTGAAGGCCACCCAGATCGTAATCAATGACACCATGTCACTGGATCAGTTCCTGAACGATATGATGAACATTGTGATCAAGACCACTGCAGCTAGCAGAGGAGTGTACATACAATATGATATTGACGACGAGAAATACACCGTAATTGCAGAGGGTAATGCTGATGCGCTACAAATCAATTCTTTGTGTGCCATGCCTCTCACCAGTTACAATGACGTTCCCAAATCAGTTGTGCACTATGTAGCGAGGACAAAGGAACCTCTCATGATCTCTGACTGTAACAATGCTCAAGAGATTACTTCGCTACGTTTAGAAAGCGATCCTTACCTCCAATCACATCCAGTCAAGAGTTTCTTTTGTTATCCGATCATCAAGCACAATGATTTGAAGGGAATATTATACTTGGAGAATAATTTGACCACGGATGCCTTTTCGGAGAAGAGAACGCAAGTGATCAGCATGCTGACCTCTCACATTACAATCACGTTGGAGAATGCTTCCTTTGCTCAAATATTAGAATCAGAAAAGAGATATAGAAAGTTGACTTCTGAATTGGAGGTGGTGAGGAAGGGATTGGAAGAGTTTATTGATGTATTGTGTCATGGTATGTGCATTCTAATCGTTGCTTACTGATTTACTATCGTAGAATTGAGAAATCCGCTCAATGCAATCTATGGAAGCAATCAAGTGGTGAAGGAATTGCTACAATCACTAGGAGAGAAGGCGTCAGCAAAGGTCAAGGCAACCACCACGGTGCAAGATTTCCAAAAGATTGTCTTGTCGTATATTTCTGAATTTGATGAGGTACGTGTGAGATTTGTTTCCATGCTGATGATATAGGCCATTCATTCAATGACAATATCAAGCGATCACCTCAAAGATATCGTGGATACAGTCCTGACCGCCAGCATGCTGGAGAATGATGGAGTCAAGTTACAGAGCGTTCCTTACAACTTGATCGAATCATTGGAGGAAATGATCATCATGTTTAAAGCACGTGCGCACGAAAAGAAGGTGAGATTGGAGAAGAAGATTATTAATGGAGATGATATTATGATCGTGATTGGAGACCCAGTTCGATTCAAGGAAATTATCATTAATTTATTATCCGTAATTCACTTCTACTTGTTGTTGTTGTTAACAAACTATACAGAATGCACTCAAATTTACACAAGAAGAAGGCACCATTACCATTATATACGAACAATTGGAACGTGACGACACTCACGTCACCATTTGTGTGAGCGTAAGGGATACTGGTATAGGAATGACGCCAGAGGAAATCTCTAGGCTATTCCAACCCTTCTCACAAGCCAATGATTCCACTTATAATACATTTGGTGGGTCTGGATTGGGACTCAAAATCACAAAAGAAATGGTGGAGCTGATGGGCGGTACCATTAGCGTGGATAGCACTCCTGGCAGTGGAAGTCAATTCAAATTTCAACTAACGCTTCGCACTTCGGATGATAACAAATTGGTGGAATCCGCAATTCAATATAGAAGAGTGTCAAGTGAGCTCGGTAATACTTTGAATCAAGAATCTTATAATAGGTTGAGAAGGGTCAGAAAGCAGTCGGAGGATAAGTTGTTGCCCAATAGCTCGGAGACACGTAGAGGGAGCGTGGTGGACGTGCTCTTGTTGCAGCAATTACAATCGCCAACGACCATGGTGGCTGCTAGGGACAATAGCACCTTTTGCGTGTTGATTGTTGAAGATAATTCCATCAACCAAAAATTATTGGTCAGAATTATTAAAAACGAAATGTATCAGTATGATGTGGCGTGTAATGGAGAGGAAGCAGTGGACAAGTTTAAAGAGAAGAAGTTTGATATTATTTTGATGGATTTAGAGATGCCAGTCATGAATGGAGTGGAGGCCACCATAGCGATTAGAAGACTAGAAGCAGAGAGTGGTGCGCTGGCGACGCCAATCGTGGGAGTGAGCGCGAATGCGAGATTGGAACATTCTCAGGCGGCCATTGCGGCTGGTATGCAGGGCTATCTGACCAAACCTTATCAAAAGAAGGACATATTAAATACTGTAGATGCTTTTTTGAAAGAATAGAAAAGATGTTATAAAAGTGTTATTTTTAACTGTTGTTATTTATTGTTCAGATCCTTCTTTTTTAGCATTAGATATCACAGCCACTACTTTTAGTTGGTACTCCTTCTTCTTGTTCAGTCCTAGCTTGTTAAGAATCTTTAGCGTTACATCAACAGGAAGGTCACAGGCCTGTTGTCCAAAATACTCCATAAAATTGTTGAAGAATCTGAAGATTCCCAATATATAGAAGCAGAAGAAGATCATACTTCCTGTGGTAGTTGGATAGAAGTCGCCGTTACCAATCACACTTATCACATTGAAGGCGAAGTAAACACCAGTGGCGTAGTCCCAACTATTTTGGTAGGCAAATATAGCTGATCCAATCAACCAATACCCCACCACAAACAACAGAAAGGCCAAACTCTTTACAAAGTTGTGATTGAGCGTCTTGAACACCTTCAGATCTAGTGGAGTCAACATAGACTGGTGAGGAAGTCTACTTGGAAGGCACAATACCTTCCTAAGCACTCTGTGAAGGATGGAAATAACAAGGATAATAATCTTATCAATGTTTAAAAGAGTAAAAGATGTCATATAACTAAGGGTTGCAAATGTAAAGCTAATTGTGAAGAATGAGTGGAATACATTATAAATTCTTCCACTTGATGTTTTTGGTACCACAACTCCAAGACCAGCTGTTGTGGCGTCGTTTATTGTTGAAAACACCCACTGACCATATGTTAGATTCTGTTCGCTTTCTAAACGCAAATATACTAAAGGCAATACGAATATACATACAAACCACCAAAAGAGACCCACAAGAAACCGTATAAAGAGTGCAAAACCATTTCTGATGTCTGTTTGTCCGAGTAGTTGCTCCAAGGCCTTAAGTTCACTTTCTTCATCTTTTGGTTTTACAATGTCCTTTAATTTGAACTTATGATCTAACATTTTGTGCCTATTCTCTATGAGCTTAAATGCTGCATTGCATACGAGGCGATCGTTACTCAACATATTGCGTTGATAATTTGTAAGTGTACTTGAAAAAATGTTCTCGTTCTGATTGTGAATGTAATGTCCCTCCGAGAAATAAGTTTCGACATGAGAGCAGAGGCACACGGAACAATACTTTTGGCTTTGTAGATCTATGTTTGTGTCGGTCTTTGACTGTTGAGCTTCATGTTGGGTGTGCACTGTTGATGCCATTCATATTTTTGTGTTTGATCTATTTTTACCATTGTAAATTGCCGCCTTGGGAGCCTTGGGACATTTCAATGCTAAATATGTTCATGGCATAAAAATCGATTATAACAAGGACAATAAATCTTATTTATTGCGCCGCAACCTTTCATGCTGATATAAATTTGTACAGTGATCTAATATGAATTCAAACACGTTTAACTTGCGAAGGAAAATCAAACCTTAAGTTTCGAGTTTCATCCTTGCTGAACATTCGCCGGATGCACTTTGAATTTTCAAATGATAATTTATCCATATATGAAGCCTTCTTTCGCCAATGTTCACATAATAACAGAACAAGAGATGGATACTGTTGAGTTGCATGGAGTAAAGGGTGTCACAACAAAACTAAATAAAATACCATGAATTATAACTCAAAGAGGATCTAATTATTGGCAAATATGTCAGTGTACATAAACACTTTTGTGTGCTGTATTCCAAAAACTTTCACTAAAGCTTGAACATTGTAATGGTAAACGAAGTTGAGTCAATATAATGTCTTCCCAAGTTCTGTTCCATGAACTTCAGGAATACATTTCTCAAATCCGTACCATTAAAAAACTCGCCTCAATATTTGTTTTGAGAACAAAATGCTCAAAAACCTACCAAGAGAAGTCCTTATAAATATCTTACTCTTCATAGAGGAGGAAGATGTTCGGAATGCGTGTGTTTGCCCACAGATAGCATCCATACTCAAAGATGCCGAAAGCGAGACCATCGACCAATTAAGACTGCACTATATAAGGCGTGAATTCACCACTAATCCATCAAAAAGAATATTAGACTCAAGAGCCATCAACCTATACAAGAACAACGAACGAAAACTTCGAAAGTTCAAAAACAAGTTCGAGAAGAATTTTGAGAAGAATGAGGTCGTCAAATCTGTCATCAATAAGTTATTCGAGTACAATCGCACACATAACAAGAAGAAATTTGTCGCAAATGGAGGAAGTGTTTTGCGTGCCGTACGACCATACAGTGTTGGTTCTGATCCCGACATTGACATTTTCGTAACCGAGTATGATGATAACTCCGACGACAATGAAAGGATACTTAAGGACATACTATTAGAACTAGACAAACAAAGTCACCAACGCAAACACATTTTAATCAGACATAACAATTTGATTGAAATTGTTTGTGAGAGACTTGATGAAGAGGGACAACAAGGCCAAGTTACTCGAGTGCAAATCGTTCTCCGCAGAATGCACTCCATCGAAGAATTACTTGTCATGAGCGATCTAGACTGCTGCAGATTTGTATACGATGGCAGTGACGTGTATACAACAGTGGAGGGCATCCGAGCTCTCGCCACCAGATCCAACAACTTATCGAATAGATACATTAACAACACGCATCAGAAGAGGATATCCAAGTACCACTCAAGAGGATACAGAACCATATACACAGATAATCAGCATCCACTAATACACACCAAAGAGTTTTTAAAGTATAACATTATAAACACGGAATACAACGATGATGATAACAACAACAACGATGATGATGATGACGTCGATGATATTGATGAAGTGATCAATGATCATCCAGGTGCCTTCTATCCTGATACTTTGGTATCAAAATTGTCTTACGCAGATCTAAAGTACGTGTCTGAACATGGTATTGATGCCTTCAATGAACTCAGAAGGTCCACTTTACGTGGCTCTAGATCTGTTATTGAAAATATCACAGTACCAGAACACTTCATCATAGCATCTAGTTTTCAGGAATTATTTGATGCTGATCTATCCGAGCTATTCAGTACCTTCAACACTGGTCTTGTATTGGCTCGTAATTATACGATTTCACAATGTTACTTGTGTAGAGATTACTCCATTCAAGACTCTTACCAAAAGTGCATCAGTCATGAGGGCGCAATTTGTGAAAAGTGTATTCCTGGTGAGATGAGAAATCTTGGTCTCAAGAGAGATTTGACAGGCCATGTTGCGATTGTGACTGGCGCACGTATCAAGATTGGATATAGTGTTTGTTTGAGCTTGTTGAGGTCCAATTGTAAAGTGATCGCCACCACTAGATTTACTGCTGATGCGCTCAGGAGATTCAAGGCCGAACCAGATTATGATGAGTGGGGATTCGATTTATTAGACTTGTACCCTCTGGATCTGACGAGCGCAGAGGCAGTCAATCATTTTTGTAAATACGTTAATAACAATTACGACAGAGTCCACATTCTAGTCAATAATGCTGCGCAAACGATAAGAAGAGAAAAAGAATACTACGAAGCAGAGATCAGGTTGGAGTATAAGAGTTTATCTGCACTGTGTCGCAGCAGCATCACGTATACAGAGGCTGCTTTGGATCGCTTTAAATCAAATAACAAAGCAATAAAGAGCGACTCCATCAAGGCGATCAAAGACAAGAAGAACAAGAAGAAGAAGGCTACTCTGACACTTGCTGATTTGGAAGATTTGGAAGAGCACGAACTCACCTACCCACGTGGTGAATTGGATAGATTTGGGTGCCAAGTTGATCTCAGGAAGAAGAATACTTGGAACTCGAAACTGATTGACACCGAAGATGCAGAGATTGTCGAAGTACAGGCCGTAAACAACATCTCTCCAACCTTTCTTGTTAATAAACTGTCAACCATCATGCAGCCCAAATCACATCATGCGATCAAAAGGTCATATATCATCAACGTGACGAGTCATGAGGGTCAGTTCCAGACGGCTGGGAAAACGGACTATCACATCCACACCAACATGAGTAAAGCAGCACTCAACATGTTGACAAGGAGTGCTGCTCGTCAATTTGCTCGTAAAGGGATTCTGATGAACTCTGTTGACACAGGTTGGGTCAGTAGCTATTTGGAAGTGTGGAGGGAGCCACCGTTGAAGCCGGAAAATGGTGCGGCAAGAATTTTGCATCCCATATATTCAGAGGACAGTAGCTATGGTAACTTGTACAAGGATTATAAAGTGGCACCATGGTAGAGATTTATTAATAAATAGTATTTTTTTAATTCAACATGTTACACAAAAAACTTTTATTACAACCAAGCATTATCCGCTCCGAACCGGAGTAATAACCCCGTCGAGTTTGATTAAAAGGTGATTGAAACAAACCGGATGACAAAACAAAATGATTAACACATCCACACTTGTGATTTTATTACTGTGTTTATTAAATGTGGTGTTATCAAAACCACTGAGCATCGTGATCCTTGGGGCATCCGGTGATCTCGCAAAAAGAAAGATTTACCCCTCGCTACTTCAGATGTACAAAACAAAGTAAGTGTACTTGTGTGAATTGAACTAACAAGGCAAGGGTATTACCAGAAGAATTTAACGTTATTGGATACGCAAGAAGTGACCTCACTGATGAAGACATCAAGAAAAATATCGAACCCTTCATCTCCAAGGAGGACTTATCAAGCCCATTCTTCGATCATCTACACTATGTCAAGGGCTCTTACAACCAAGCACAGGATTTTATAAATTTGAGTGAAAAACTCACGTCTTACGAGGCTGGTGTCTCCACTGATCGCCTATTCTACTTTTCCCTGCCCTCAACAGTTTTCTTAGAAGTTGCACAAAACTTGAACAAGCACACCAGAACATCATCAGGTTATAACCGCATTGTTGTTGAGAAGCCATTTGGAAAAAACACCGAAACATTTAAAGAGTTGTCGGAAGGATTAAACCAAAACTTCAAGCAAGAGGAAATTTACCGCATGGATCATTTCCTTGGTAGCAGTATTGTCAAAAACATTCTTCAAACCCGCTTTGATAGTAAGTACGAGAAGCTTTGGGACGCCAAACACATCAAAGCCATCCAGGTCGTCTTCAAGGAGACACTAGATGTAGAAGGACGTGGTGGTTACTTTGACGAGTACGGTATCATCCGTGACATGGTTCAAAGCCATCTCATGCAAATCACAACACTACTAACCATGGACAAGCCAATTAATGCTTCTGACATTGTGAACAAGAAAATAGACGTGTTGAACTACATTCAAGACTTAAGCCAACAAGATACCGTTTTAGGTCAATACAAGGGTTACCCAGAAGATAAGAGCGTCCACAACCCAAATACCACAACCGATACATTTGCCTCAATGGTTCTTCACATCAACAGCAAGAGATGGGAGGGAGTTCCTGTTTTAATCAAGGTCGGAAAGGGCCTCAACAAGTTCTTGTTCGAATTGTCCGTCGAGTTCATGGATGGAGAGGACGTTCGCATCAACGCCGGTGACGACTCTCTTCAATATGCGCTTTTGATCGCTAAAATCCTCAATGGAGACCAATCCAGCTTCGCTACAGAGAAGGAAATTGCTTCTAGTTGGAGGATTCTTGAATCAGTCCTAAAACGCATCGACGCCCACACACATAAACCAATTGTATACCCTCTCGGAGGTGTAGGACCATCAGAATCAGACGACTTGGCAAGAAGGTACGGAACAAAGTGGATTGATCAAGAGACGAATCAGTCCAAGTTGGCTGGAAGTTTGTATTTGAGAAGTCAAAAATAAAATATTTTGATGTCAATTTCACTGTCACATGTCTATCAAATCTAATATGAGCCCAGTGAACGCACCGTTAACCCTGCTCTTATTGATGTCGATGTTGACACTATCGTATTCACAGGGAGTACGCGGTACGAGTATGGTGCATACAGGATTCGATGACTACAAAGAGTATGGCATAGTGAAATGTACAAATGCAACAGCGGGAGACGACACTTGCTACCAAAAATTGACAATGTTTACCCAAGCATGGACACCATACAGTTACGAACCAAACTATATTTTCACCGTGCTGCTTGACGCGAATCTTACTTTCAGAGATACTTGCAACAGTAAGTCGGTTTTATTCAACATTCTTTTATTGGTATCTAGATAAAATCATGGAAAACATGTTTGAGAATGGAGTTAATTGTATGAAGTACATGTGTCCAGGTGAAGATACGCCACAAAATCGTCAATATATTTTAGGAGCGCTTCAACTATATTACGACCAGAGCCCTGCTGCTAATGAGAGCTATCAAACTAGGAAGGATACATTCCACATTGCTGACAATAATTTGGTGCGGAACTTCTGTTTATATTGTAATCACAATACGAGAGCACAATTCTTACAAACTCTGAGGACGAACTCTTCTCAATGCCCGTACTTTTGGAAGAGTCAAGAAGATTATTGCGGGAAAGGTCTGAACTATCCAGCAGTCTTACCACACGATACATACAACATGATGAAGAGGTCAGTTCTATACGCTAACTTTGCAGCAAGAACAGACCCGAAAATGGCTAATATAAGACTTAATGTCTTCGACGACGTACTCAATTTAACTGTTTGGAGGAGCAAAAGACCACAAGATCCAGAAGGCGAGGTTAGCCGCGGAGAATTCAATTACATGTGTCATTGTATAGATATTCAACGGCTTGGTAGTCAATGTGACGGCTATACAGCATTCCTCATCCCATTTAAATACCTTGCACTTCCGTTTCTAACAATGTTCTTTCGTATAACGCTTATATGTATCATTGTCTGGTTAAATTATATTCCTTACATTTGCAGAGATTTTCCACTATTAAAGGATAAACAAATTAAAAAGTTTATAGTAGCACATTTAGGGGATTTAAAAGTACATGCAGTGCTTTACATGATTGTTGCTGTTTTTATTGGTTTGTTTGAGGAGCCTGCGTACTTGACTCTCCATCTCACAGACAGTCCTTACGCCCAGTTGTCTGGACTGTTCCGCAGTTTACAATATGCATTGACTGGTCTTTGTTTAGGATCCCTTCTTGTACTTTGGAGTCAGATTTATGATAACACAAAGAACATGACCAGTGGTGTTGGTCTCAACGTCAAAAATATAGTGTTCTTAGGAGCCTTTTATGTTGTTTTTATTCTAATTTTATTAACTGCAATTGTTGGTATCAGTATAACATCATTTATTACTACACTGCCAAGATCAAGAGATATCTTGTTCGGTTGTTTGCTTGGAGTGGCCATTGCATTCATGACACTGTTTGCACTTGGGTTCTTTGTTTATGGTATTCGTATGTTCTTCGTCATCAAGCAGATTGAAACAGGAGTCAAACTTTGGGATAAAAAGTTCATGAAGTTTATGATCGTTGCAGATGTCTTCTTCTTCAACTTTTGTTGCTGGTTGATTATCGTCACAATCGGAACCACAGATGCCAACATGATGGGAATATTCATGTCATTGTTCGCTGTATACTTGATGGACATTAATCTATCTTTCTTATACGCAGTCGTTATATTCTTGCTTTACGATCCCGCATTCTACTGGAACGTGCCATTATACAAAGCGTTATGGTGCGGAAGATGGATCAAGTCAAGAGTCAAAGTTGAGTCATCTATTTAAACAAATTTTTGTAATCAATAAAAAGTTATATTTAATCTCTGAAGAACACTCTGCTTCCACTAAAACTAAAGAACAAGAGCTCAAATTCTCTCTTTGTGTTGGTAATTCTGGTCAAGGTAAGCCTCATGGTCTGCAACTCATCGTCAGGATTATGTCTCTTTGCAGCATTCCTCTCAGCGTTGGTCATCACTCCCTTATCGCTCATTGACTTTTTCAACTCTTGGAACTCCTCGTCGTACTTTCTGGCAACGCTTTCGAACCAATGCAAAGAATCGAATTTTTGATTTTGATTTAGAATTTTCAAAATGAAAGCCAACCCCAACGCAAATCCATCGTCAGTAAAGTTACTTTCCTTTCCAGAGCGAATCATCTTGTCCTTTGCAATCATCATGTATTCCACAAAGCTCAACGTTAACGGAGGCACAATCATGTAGAAGCTCCTCAAGTGTTGCAAATCATCATTCTACAATCGATTAAAAAAAACAACATGCGCACATTACCTGCATCTCCTTGGTGAAAACGCTTTCCAGGCTCTTAAAGTAATCGCTTCCCTCTGCAAACTTTTGCGATAAATTGTTCAAAGTGTCGAATAAATTCTTTGCTGATTCCTTGGAACAATTGCTCAACTTTTCGGCATCCACCAATTCGGTAAAGTTTTCGATCGTGTCCAAATCAGGAACGAACTTGATGGCATCTGAAATGTAACGAAGTCCACCGGCACGTACCATGCGAACGTATCCCAAAGCATTTCCAATCTCGGTGATTAATTGTCTGAACTGATCCAAGTAGCTCTGCGAATGGTTAAAAACGATAACATGAAATCAAACGTACCAAACCACTCCTCGCGACGCCCAACTTTTTGATTCCCTTCACAAACTTCATGGCCCTCTTCAATGGATATTGATTATCCAACGACATGGCATGATCTTTAAAGTACCTCATGTCCCTCAACAATGGTGATTTGATGTGATCGTCGAAAAGGAATTGACTAAACAAGTAGAACTTCTTTCCCAAGAATTGATATACAAAGTTGACGGTGGTGTTCATGATGCCAGTGCCATGCGTGCGGATGGAATTGGCCACGTGCTTAATGTGAACGGTGTTCAAATTCTTTGAATCGGTGGTGGAGCACTTTTCAATGAACATTCCAATGTTTAAATTGTAAGAATAGTTGCTATCAACGTGTGAGCGATGGGTGCATATCGTGAGACATGATTACCTGACGAACAGGTGAATGTTTCTTGTAATTTGTAAAATGTCCAATCCTTGCTCTAATGTTTGACCGGGCAGGTAAACGTTGAGCAGTTCTAATCCGTACTTTTCGCTCGCAAGACTTCTCATCTCTTCGTATGTTTTCCAATTGTGCGGACCTACTGTTGTGAGCTCGTAGAAACAATCGTTCAAGTAGTGCGAAACGCGTTGTGAAATGTCAATGTACTTTCCAAGGAATCTATTCGTGGTTAGCAAACGAACGAAAATAATTCCAACCTGATGGGTCTAATCTTGAAGAAGCAGGTCACGTCCTTGACAGAATTCTTCACAGTGTTCAAGTTTTGCGAATGTTGACCCAGGGTGACGCTTGAGTGAATGTTTAAACGTAGATCCGTTTCGACTTCTGTGCACAGTGGTTTGATGATGGCCTGTTGAAGCATTTCTGTGATTTCATCTCTGTAACGATCGCATAATTTGCTGGATTCTGGCAAGTGAGAGCATCTCTCCAGTATCAACTTTGGATCCTCTAATGCGTTGAAAATGTATTTTAGCTCCGCAGCACGCTCTGGACATTCATAAACGTGGTCAAAGAACGTTCTGATTAGAGTTTTGGACCAATAGATCAACGAGCAGTCGGTTGCAAAGTTTAGACTTGATTCAAACTAGAAAAGTAAGTGTCGACTGAATGTGAGTGCTTACATCACTAACGACGTCCAACCGTTTCAGCAGGCCTCTAATCTCGTCAAACTCGCTTTCTTTGAAGAGTCCCGTTGTTTTCTGCAACGTAATTTGTAGGGTCAACTTGATGAGCAACAATCTTTTTCTGCTGGGCGATCCTCCTCCTAACAAGTGGAATGCTAAAAGTACACTGCTCAGTTGGTCCATGTCGGTATCATTTTGCTTCTTTTTGGTCTCCAATCTATTCTTCARGGGCAACAATAACTTTTCAATCTTGAAGGATAAAAACTCCGTGAGTGTTGATATTAGTTTTGCAAATGTTGCGGTCTTGCGTCCATAAGTAATTTTGATGGTTTTGAGCATTTCGATGCACCTACACAATAAAACCACCTAAAATCATTAGAGTTGAAAGTTAGGTCAACTTACTTGAGGTATTGAAAGTGGCTTTGCTGCCAGAATGTGCAAGTACAACTGAGTTTTCAACAAGTTACTAATCCTAAATGCCAACTGTATTCCTTGAAGAATTAAGGTTCCCTGGATACCCACTACATCTTTTCCATCGCTCTCGACAGCAAACATGCTCTCGATTCTACTGGTCCAAACGCACAATTGTAAATAGTGTGCTTGAACGGTGGCAGCCAAATTATCGTCACCAACCTTCAAGAGTCAAAAGATGCAACAAATCATAATTTACCTTCAGTGTTGACATTTTCACGTCGTCAATTTCCTTCTTGGGATACTTGACGCCGATCAATCTCAACAGGTCTGGTGTCTTCGAGTTGAAGAATTCGCTGCACGACCAAACTGTATTTCCGTACAAGTGAATGATGGGCAACAGCTTGTGCATGTCCCAAACTAACATGGTTGAGAAAATCAATCAACATTTAAACTTACTTCTTCTGAAAAACTTTTTATCTGACGTATCCAAGAACAAGTTATAGTAGAACAAGTAGGTCCCACAGAAGCCAACAAACTTGTACCTGTGATCGGTCTCCTTTGTTGTGTTGATGCATTCGCTCAAGTTTTGAAACATTGCTTTCAAGCTGTACTCGAATTCAGCCTTGAAGATTTTGTTGGACTGTACTGAAATACCAGGTTCATCAAACGACCTCTGTATGCATGATTTTAAAATGTTATCGTCCAGCACGTCGCCATCAATCTTATGAAGCAGATACTGCACCCTTCCTACTGCTTTCTTGGTTGTTCCGTAACGTTCGGGTTCTGCCATCACCTTCATGATCATTCTGTTGTATAGGGTAAGGTGATTGTGGAAGGATCTATTTTGGGTGATTGTCTCGTCGAGGGTAATGATGACCCCTAGCAGGTCGCTCAACTCTTCAAACACTTCCAAAAAGTGAGCTTGTTGCAGTGCCTTGAGTGCGGGGTTTGCTTGAATGGCTGGTCCGTTTCCATACAAGCTGGCCAACTGGTAAGTAGTTAATAATTAACTAAACAATGTATTTTTACTTGTTGAATCACATTTTTAACCACAATGTTTATTCTTTCAACAAAATTCCAAAAATCCATCAGCAGTGGTAGAGTCCTACCAAACTGAAGTTGCTTCTCACCATCCTCTTGGGAATCGTCGACTGACTCCCCAAAAATACTAAGCGATGGGAAGAATTGTGTTACGGCTGTGTGTTTCAAAGATTGCATCTCGGTATTCTAAAGAATTTTTTAAAAGAGAAGCATGAAATACTCACCAGGTTAGCAAATACTAAAATAATCTTTTGCATCAGTTTGTTCTCGGTGACTATCATCTCATCAAACCTCAATACTTCGTGCGGTGTAAATTGAAATCTTGATTAGTTAGATCATTATACAAATTGTTATTGCTACTTTATAGGGTCTTGAATAGGGTCCCACACTTCTGCAAACACAGTATTATCGTCTGTATTGATTTGGCTCTCTGTTTGGGCAACTTTAGAGCCATAATCAGATATAAACCTTTTAAATTTTTCCAAGTGGAACTCTTGTGGTGATTTGTCCCCCTCCTCAATGAACACGTCATACAAGTAACTCCCCTGCGTTCCTTGTGACATGTTGGATCTATTGTATTGGTTGACTAAATATACTCAGGTTACAAGGACACGAACGAACAATGACGCAAACATAAAAGATGGTGTGTTATTATCATAAACAATGAATGATCAAAATCTATTTTTTAATTATAGGGATAAATCTGCAACAACGGGATAATGAGTGGATGGCCTTCTTCCATTCTCACATCGTACTTCGCTTAATACTTGTATATTTTTCGTTGACACATCGGGAGAACAGAGTATGTAGTCAACAAAGGTTCCATATTGCACGTCGACCGGTCCTCCACAACACTTCTCCTGCTCCGTATCATCAACCTTTCCAAATCCTGGATAAGTTGTTTGATTGTTCATTATACCGCTGGCGCAGTTGATTAATTGAATGTTCTCGTCCATATCTGAATCAGAAGAATCTCCAGAGTCTGTATTTAATTCGTCGCCTCCTGAAATGTCGCAAGCATTAGCGAAAATGTTATCAATTCCTTTTGTGAGCACTTTAAAACAATTAGCGTGGTGGTTACAATTAAAATCGCCCATAACAACGCAAGTTCCTTGAGTCATAACGTTTGTGCTATTATGGTACGAAACCGTGAATTGCTGTAAATATTCTCTTAGAAGGTACGATGAATTACGTCGGGTCTCAATGCCTTGGTCCCAATGTGTGTTGAAAACGTAGAAGTCTTCTTTTCGGCCTTCATTACTTTTGCAACTGAATTTACACCAAGTACAAATGGTCGGCTGAACAGCATCCCACGATTTACTTCCTTTTTCAGATGGCTCAAGACTGTACCAGAATACACCTTGATCTTGAAGGCTGACCTTGCTTGAATCATAAAAGATCGGGTTGTATTCACCAGAGTACTCCCCTGTGTTCTCGTTATAACAAGGACCAAGCCCAAACCACAAGTATCGTCCTGGTGACATCTCATCCAAAAGAGAGAACAAATCCAGCACCTGGCGTTGGAGAGTACCCTGTATTCCAATAACATCAGCATTTTGTTCGTGAATAATTCTTGCCACATCACTGAAGGTCTTAGACACAACGAATGATAATTGTACTTACGATTTTCTGTTACACCAACGGTCTTGATGGTCTAAAACACTATCTACTCGTACATTAAAGGTCAAAAAGCGTAGTTCTGAGGTTGGTCCTTGTAGCCTTCTTGACCTCCGTTTGGTTGGGCTTGGAACACTGCTGTCACTTTCAGAATTGCCTTCACTGCGGCTAGCATTCCCCATTTTATTACTATCGCTAGAGTAGAGGTCAAAATTTATTGTCTTGTTGATACGTACTTGTCTGACATTAATAATCACGAACAATTATCTGGTATGACAATACACTTTTGTACTAACAAAATATCTACCTATGATGTTGACGACTGTTACGATGGTATAAGTTTACAACAAGATTAGGATTATTGAATTCACCCAAAATGAAGAGTTTTATTTGAATCCGGAGAAGCCCATCCTTGACATAACATCCTCATCAGATGGGGTTGTTTTGGATTGTTTAGCCTTTGGATTTACCTCTTCATTGTCTTGGTGCTCTTCCTCCTTCTTTTTTTCTATCTTTTCGATTTGTTCATTTAGGATTCGTTGCTCCAGTTCGTCAACTTTCTTAGTAGATTTTTTTACTTTTGGTGGTGCCTTTGATAATTTATTCTTTACGTCCTCAACAGTGGCACGAACGGCCCTTGTATTCATTCCTGACGCATTAACGTGCCCACGACTGTTGATGTGATCTAGGTAGCTTATTGAATCTTTGATAACACAATCGCATGTGTTACAGTAGAATCCACCATTCTTATCTATAACAACTCCCTTTTGTCCACCTCGTCTCACAGCACTTTTTATACTTGTCTCACCAGTAATAATTCCCCTGCGTCCAACAATTGATTCAAGTTCTACTTTTTGCTCTCTAGCACGAAGTGGTTGTCGCTCTGACGCGGGGGCTATTCTTCTTCTTGTTTCTTGTTCCTCTGTCCTCCCCGTTTCTTCTCTGTTTGCTCTTTCCATAGCTTTCGCTTTGTATACTTCTTCATCCCACTGCTTGCGTCCAAACGTACCAACACTCTCCTCTTTTGACTTCATTTATACTAGACACATTCATTGTTGTAATGTAGGATTCAATCAACAAAACACAGTTGAGAGAAAAGTATGAGACAGGACGTGTGGTGTTCGCAATTATACTACTACGATATTAGAAACCATTTATAAGAAATAATGTCTCAATTTATTAAATGAAAATCAGCAGCAGATTCTTTTAACAGCAAGTACGTAATAGATGATATCCAAGCAACACTAAAAATTATTTCTCGCAATAGCAGAAATTATGAGCGGCTTGATGGACGTCAACAATTTATTCTTATTTTGTCTACAATCACATCCATCCAATAAATTCCAAAGTCAACAATTCTTACGTCGTAATCAAAACTTACACTCCACCATACAAGAAAAAATAACAAAATATCTACAATAGTATGCCATCACTAGCTTCTCTGATAATTGGAACAATACATCTGAAAATGCGTTAGGAACGGTTGGATAAAGTTGGTGAATCCTGCGCATAACAATCAGTTATTTCATAAAGTGTACGAAATGAAACCATTCCTTCAACAAGGTATAATTTATATATATAATAAAAACAAAATTAATATTAAATGAGTGTGTTACATGTAAAAGTACCGAAGTTAATGTATTTTTAGCTTTTTAGAAGGATTTTGACCAGGGTTCTTTAAAACAAGCTTTAGAAAAAACATAAAGGACCAACAAAAATACGTAGAATCCAATTTTCAAGTCAATTCTTGATTTTATTAAGGATTGATTGTGTATTAGTTGATTTTAGTCTAGTTGCCCCATCCCGATCTAATATTAGGACCGGAGATAATAGTTCGGTACTTTTACATGTAACACACTCAAATGAGCTTGCTGTGATGAGAATGTCTTGTACATTGTTAATCAAGTATCATAATTGGTACGGTGTCACCAAAAAAAAGCGTTCGATAGTTCTTGTTTATTGCTGATAATATAATTAAAATATTCATTTATGAAAGATAGTCGTTAGGTGATTGATATCTTTTTACAATCGATCAAATGGGATCTTTCTAAAAAAAGATGACTCCCGTGGGAAATAAAAAATAATTACCGAAATAGTACATGAAGCTAAAGATTGATACTCCGTAGCTCCGTAGAAGAACGACGTAGAGAACATATCCTAATCTGACTCTGTGTTACAGTATATCGAGTGTAATATCTGTTAGATTGTCAGGATAGCACGGCAGTTGTGCCTTTTTAGCATGTTAACGTTAATTTAGTACCGCTATAGCACTGATCCAAACGTTTAATGGCGCATCACAATGCTTAGTAATAATGTTAAAGGCATAAACCCGTTCGAAAAACGTTATTTTTACTGTGGCATGCCCGAATTTTGCTAAATTTATCTCTTCCGATTGTATCCGTGCTATTTTTGAAATCCATAAATTCAATCCCAATCAACAATAAAAAATAAACAAGATGACATCAATACAAACACTCCAAGATTGCATCAACCCACAAGTAACAAGGAATCTATACAACAAGCTTATAAACTATGACAGTTTGGAAAAGGTTGAAAAGAGAGAGACCAAGCGCGACATAAGGCAGTTCCTAAGGCTCCTGATGGATGAAGTCGTTCCCTTCGAAGTTGCAAAGATGAACATCGGTGCCAGTATCAACCTAGAAGAGTTTTGCAAGCAGAACTACCAAAGAGTTACAACAAACTACCAAAAGACAGTGGACGAAGGTATCAACCCATACATAGGGAAGATTAACGAAAACCTCATCAAGCAGTCCCCATCCAAGCTCATTGATGGGTTCTGGTTGAGAAGAATAAAAAACCAAAGTTTTACAAGTCTACAAAAGACCTATCCACATATACCTACCGAAGTCCTTAAGGAGGCGAAATCAACACTAGAGGTTGTATTTGATGAAGAGGATGGAGAGGGCGTGATGGACATGAATCACGTTCACATTTTTGAAAACCTACTCAAGCAAGCACATATAGACCTACCCCACAACACCACAAAGGAATACGTTCAGGACGCAAGGATTCCTGACGAATCGTTCTTTTCTCCTTGCATCCAAATGGGAATTTCAGTTCTACAAAAGGAATTATTCCTGGAGATGTGTGGTTTCACTCTCAACTTTGAAGAAATACCCACCTCTGTGCTTCAGATGAGAGATGCGCTCAAGAAGGAGCGCCTAGATGACTATTATTACCTACTACACATCACCATAGATAACCCCGCTAGTGGTCATTGTTACATGGCAAGAAAAGCACTCGAAACACTGTTGGCTCCATATCAAGTTTCAAGTGGAGAGTTCAGCACGGACAATGACATGTGGCGCAAGTTATTCAATGGTTATGTCCTCGCGACGTTCATGTCGCCAAGAGCTGTTCTAGAGAGGCTAAGTAGCGGCGCACCAGGTTCGAGTATTATTGCCAAATCAGTTTCGCTGTCTGCCCCATCAACAATCAAACACCAAGAAGAAACAAGAAAGATTTCCAAAGATTCGACCATCAGAGAACAGATGGAGGGAGTAATGGAAAAGTATGCGCCTTATGCTGCTTGTCCACTACATCGCTCCGTTCGCATCAAAGGGCAACCAATGGACCTTGCCATGTCAGGCATCTCTTCAGCAGAGTTTTTGGATACTTTAGCCACATCAGGTTGGGTCAAGCCAGGATATCCAGAGGAGAGTGCACTAGTCAAGAGCTTAAGCTTTGGAAAAAAAATGTTCAAGGTGTTCGATGACAATGACCAAGAGGTCATAAAGAAATGGATATCATCCCTTCCACCAAGAAAACAACAACGACCAACACAGGATAGTAACACAAACACAACACAATCATCCTTGTTGGCACCTCTAGCGCGGACGAGAAACTACATTTACCTATTGCTCAGTACTTTATGTGTATTGGTATTTATGAGCTTGTCCGTGTAAATAAAATTAATTTTGTAAAATGTTATTTTTATTCATCATCATCAGCTCTCCTCTTCTTTCTGTCCGGACCATCATCATTGTCGCTACCTTGATCTCCTTCGTCGTATTCTCTCTTGTGTAAATCCTTTAGCTTCGACTTCCACTTGTTTCCACTCTTGAGCTTATTCAAGTACTGCATTTCGTAAAAGACGTTTGCTTCCTCCCTCAATCCTCTTGTTAATCTCTGTCTATTTTTTGTATCCTCGAATGCATCCTGGAATCCTTGATCCAACATTTCCATTTTGGCTTGCACCCTCTTCTCGGCTACTTGATACAAGCGGTCTTCGGCCTTCTTCTCGTCAAGACCCGTCCATTTTTCCATCTTGACCCGAGTGTCAGCTTCTATTGATTTGATGCGACTGACATCATATTGGGAGATTAACGATACGCTGAGACCGCTCCTTCCCGCACGTGCTGTTCTTCCCACTCGATGTACGTATCGATCCGTTGTATCCGGCAAATCATAATTGACGACCATGTTGACGCTTGGAATGTCCAATCCTCTGTTTCCAACATCTGTCGCAAATAACACTTGGATGCTTCTGTTGCGGAATTTTTGTAAAACCCTGAAACGTTCCTTTTGAGGTTTGCTTGCATGTAAAGAGTCACAATTAATTCCCAAAAGTCTACATGTCCTCATGGCCAATTCACAATCCTTGATGGCACAAAAGAACACCATGCACAATTCTTCTGGTTTCAAGTTTTCAAGTAATTCCAACAAGTAACAGTCACGAACTGATTGAGGCATGAATAGGTAATGTTGCTTTAGTTGATCTGCTGTCGAATATAAGCGACACGCATCAAAGATGAACAGCTTGTCTGGGTTGATCTTTTGCATTGCAATCTTTGCCAACTTCTTTACTTGACTGTTCATGGTGGCCGAAAATAGAATGGTTTGTCTGTTGGGATTGATGTGTTTTAAAATAATGTCCATGTCCAACGTATAGTCGCTGGTGCCTAACAAACGATCGGCCTCATCGAAAACCAAGTATTTGATTTTTTTGAAATATCCATCGTTGCTGAACAACCTCATGGCTGCTTCGATGCGACCGGGTGTTCCTACGACTACGTGTGGTTTCTTATCGAGTATGTGTGCTTGTTTCAAATAGTCGAGACCTCCAGTTAACAGGGCCACCCTTAACGGGAGGTCGCCTGCAAGGGCTACGAAATGTGACCGGATTTGTAGGGCGAGTTCACGTGTCGGTGTGATTATGAGAGCATATATCCCGAACATGTCCTTCGCTAGTGATTGTATGATGGGTAGGGCAAATGTGGCGGTTTTACCAGAACCAGTCTTTGACATTCCAATAATGTTCTTACCTTCTAGGGCTGGTGGAATGCATTTTTCTTGAATGATTGTGGGTAGACGAATGTCTAGTTTGGCCA
Organism: Acrasis kona; assembly: GCA_026419775.2. Lineage (NCBI taxonomy): Eukaryota > Heterolobosea > Eutetramitea > Acrasida > Acrasidae > Acrasis > Acrasis kona. Next base: position 46,609 of record JAOPGA020000167.1, read on the forward strand.
AATGTGATTCAAGCCAGGGCTCTACCCCGATGTCACTAAATGTGACCTGCTCAACTTCTTCTGTTGTATTTTCTTCTGTTGTATTTTCGAGTTCTGACTCATCTGATTCATTGTCAGATTGTTGTTGTGAGTCTTGTTCGTCCTCGCTTTCTAGTTCGTCATTTTTTATTGGTACAGTCTGTTGTTGTACTTCCTCATTTGATTTTATTTGTGGTTGTACCTTTTTCGCTGCCTTCTTCTTCCTACTTGAGCCAAGTATGTTTATTGACATGTTGTGTGTAAATGTTCAAACTGTAAGGTTGACTGACAACAATGGAACATTATCAGTAATGTTGTTTGAAGACACATGAAGCGTCAAAGTATCACGCAAGTCCCTCCAACTTTATAAATCAAGCTCTGCAAAAGTTTTTATATATGACAGACTGCACGATAATCATCAATTAGAACTGATAAGATGAATAAATTGAAGAACAATTTTATTGAAAATACAATTTTCATCCTTGTTTCTTTGGTTATTATCGAGATTGTTCATTAATGTACGTACTCCTCAGAAGTTCAATTCGACTCAGTCCATTATGATTAGTGTTCTAGGGGACTTTGTACTATCGATTTGAATCGTGATATGTATTATGCATTTTGATAAGCTTATTCATGACCGTACTTTCTAGCTGACTTCCTTCATGATCTCCATTCGATCGATAATTTGTAAATGATGGTTGACAGAACAAATAACATGAGGATCGTGGCCTATAGGCATGCTATATTCTTTGCTCTGCTTCTTGTTGCCTTTTTCATAAATGCTCAAGAGTTTTCAAAGCAAATTACCTCACAACAAATACAACTCCCAAACGACGTAAACATTCCAGACGAGTCCAAAGGAACTTTTAGGACTTCAATAACTGAGGATAAGAAAGTTTATGATTTCTTTGTAGCGATAAACAAGAACAACGAATCACTTGTTCTCACCCACATTGATGAAGATAGAAAAGAAGCAGATGGAACAACATTTGTATTAAACTTTCCCAAACAAGAAGGCGCAACACGCTTCTGCGACTTTGTTGGTCACACCTACACTACCGGTAAACTTGTTCTATACGTATCCGCATCCAAAAGTGATGCAAAAGCATGCAATCTTTATAGCGTCGAAGTGAAGAAAGACCAAGAATTCAAATTACTAGAGCCAGAGTATACTGTTTTAGACTTTGTGAGGAGGTCACCACTTGGCGATCTACACAATGCTGTAGTAATTGCCTCAAGAAAAGCAAATGAACGCAAGAGCTATTTGTCTGTATTCTCACAGGATAAGAGTCCCATCCACATTGCTTTGGATGGGTGCAACGAAGATTCTGAAGTATCACTTCCATTCTCTAGTGCTCACGAAGGTTAGAGGACTCATAACGTCAATCAATTCTCAACTTGTTTAGATTCTGTTTTTGCAGTGTGTGACAGAGGCGAAAGTACCATACTATACAGATATGACCTCAAAGCTGAGCTAAGCGCTAAAGTGGAACTCATAGAAGGGGAGTGCAAGAAGAAGCAGGAACCAACAACACCTGCACCTACAACAACAACTGCCGCACCAACACCAGCACCTACAACAACACCAGCACCTGCACCTACAACAACAACTGCCGCACCTACACCAGCACCTACGACAACACCAGCACCTGCACCTACAACAACAACTGCCGCACCGACACCAGCACCTACAACAACAACACCTGCACCTACAACAACACCTACAACACCTTCCACGCCAACACCAACCCCACTCAAGAGATCTTTGAAAGATGCAAAATTTCAAGGTCAATGCCTCATCTTCCACAATAACACAATCTTATCAGCTCACCACAATCAATGTGTCATTGTCCATGATCCATTCGAACTCGAAAACTTTGATCAACACATTACGAGCGAAGCCGAATTAACCGACTCTGGTGATTTGTTCTTTGTTCTTAATCACACATTGTATAGATCGAGCGAAAAGCACGAGAATCCATATAGCTTAAAAACACAAGTATCAGAAATCTACAACAACAACCAAACCATCTATGTCAAGAAGCAAGATGGATCCATTTGGTATGTCGTACCGCCGCTAAAAAATGATCTTGGTGCCTTGACCACAGAATTACAAAAGGACAAGAGCATCAAGAGCGTCGATTTCCTGGTAGCATTAAACGATCGACACTTGTTGGTCCTTGAGGTGTGCTCCGATCAAAGCTGCAAAGTGGTGACTTTTGATCCATTCAACAAAACAGCCACGACACTTGTCGACGACGTACAAGACACTCAATTATTGAGCTCTCACGTGACCGGAGGTAATGGCGACTCCATCCATTTGTTGGTTCTAAAGAATAAAGAAACAAAACTGTTCAAGTTGACTTTTACACCAAGCGGCCCTGATCAATGTAATAATAAAAATAAAGATGATCCATATGTCTGTACTGGACATGGTACTTGTATCGGCAACAATACTTGCGTTTGTAATAGAAACTATCACGGACAGTGGTGCGAGTTTACTTATTGTTTTGGTGTTTCGCAGGAGGATCGAAGCGTGTGTAGCGGAAAAGGTAGTTGTACTGGTTTTAACCAATGCAAGTGTGAAGAAGGAAGGTCGGGATACGATTGCCGTGTGGTGACGAGCGAGAGCGGAGGTTTCTATGTTGTCATTGTTATGGTTGTTTTCAGTTTGATTAGTTTGATCTTGTTGTTGTGTGCCATTACAACCTTGTTCTATAAATCTCCTTCCACAAATCCAACAAAGGACGAAGATTCTCCAAGATTCGGTCAACATCGTCTTCACGATGAGGATGAGGATTATGAAGACAGGCCTCCAACGCCAGTACAAAGTAGACAGCCACAGAATGAGCCCAAACAATCAACATTCTCACTAAACGACGATAGTGACGAGGATTTGGATATGAAAATATAAACAACACGTTTTTTAAAATAATTTACATTTAGAATGCTTTTAATATCCATTTCGACTCCACATCATCTAACACTACTCTAGATCCAATCATGTCGCTTGACCTGACTAATTGAAGGGTTGGAATTATCGAACAATGGAATGTGTAGGATTTTTTGTCCGGACACAAACGGGCTATCCATCGTTGATTGATCGTTTGATCTGTTGGATTTTTCTTGGCAAAGGTTATTGTTGTGCCTTTAACTAACTGGCTCGTTAGGACCATTTCGGGATGTAGAGCGGACTCAATGTGGCCATTTTCGCGAACGATGAAGACTTGTTCGTTAAGTTTCTTCTTTGAAAATACGCCTCCAAGTAACTTTCTCTTCTTTTTTTCAATAACGACAGTGTTGTTGTCTGTTTTGTGCTCTGCATTGTTTTTCGCGGATGCGCATCTCAAGTACGTAGCTGCACCAAAAGAGATTCCCTTATTGCTGAGGTGGTGCTCGGTGTTTGTGAGATCGGTGTCTTTTGTATACGCGATCATGCTTCTTGGCGTTTTTGTGAACCCTTCTACATCGGGTATGACGGGCGTTGGAGTGGGTTCGTTGGATGTGTCAAGAACATTGTCCACGACCACTTTCACTACGGACTCGGTTTTAATTGTATCCAGGGGTAGTGACGAAACTCTTGCTACCGCATCTCGAGTTTCATCGTTTACCAAAGTAGCCTCGTCTGGGAGAGAATCAGCGTCAAATTCTGTAATTACTGACGCGGACGTGCTTAGAGAAGGTTTGTGGATGGTTTGACCTGTGCTCTCTAGTTTCTCTATACCAAGAAGGACTGGAGCGGTAATGTCATTCTCGTCGGAACTGGCAACATCAGCTTGGTCAATCTTGTCGACGTTCTGTTCGGCCTCTTCTGTTAGGATCAGACCTGTCGAGGTGAGTGGGAGATCTTCCTTTTGAAGATCTTTCTGCTGCGCGGAGATTATACTTTCAGAGTCCCACAACGGTTGGGAATTCACTCCAGTTAATATGTCTTTATCTAAATCCTTGTTTGCACTGGTATGTGGCTGCTGGGTCTGTATTGAGGATGAGAATAAGCTTTCCTCACCCTGATAGCCAATACTGATAGGTTCGACGCGAACATATTGATCGCTCAACAGCTCTTCCTGCTCTTTCAGCAGCTGTTTAATTTTCCTTCTAGTGGCAGCTCTGGACATAACCGTGATGTTTTCTATTTCCCAGGTTTTATTGTAATAGGTCTGTTCGTAATCAGAGGGTTCAAACGCTATATCTATAGGTAGATGTGTAGTGAATAGTACTTGCTTATCAAGTAACACCATGTGCCTTTCTGCGTGTTATATTAAAAAAATGATTCGTTTCCAACGAACTAATAAGAATAAAGTTTAAATATAGATCATTCTTTTATTAGATCGAATTGTAATAATCTCAAATCAATCTGCGATGAGACTTACACCATGTGCCCGCAATCAACATCAAATAAAACGACAAAAATTCTCAAAATTTATTCAAAATTTTTCTGCTTTTTTCACTTTTGCTACTGCTTTAATACCAGACAAGGCTGGACGTTTGGAGTCTGATCCTTTCTTAACTGGTCTTATAGTCTTGAATAATTTGACAGGTCTTTTGCTTATAGTTTTGATAGGCCTTCTTGTCTTGTAAACTTTAATTGCTCTCTTTTTATTGAACAACTTTTCAAATCCACTTTTTAAATTGGAAATTGCTTTCTTAACGGAGTTGATTTTTTTAGTTATTAGTTGTTTAGTATTGGGGCTCTTTGTAAGTTTCTTTATGCGATCAAAGAGGGATTTTATGACATTTGAACGTAACTTGATTGTCGTTTGTGGACGTAACTTGATTAGTCTTTGTGGACGTAACTTGATTGGTCTTGCGGACGCAACTTGATTGGTCTTTGTGGACGTAACTTGATCGGTCTTTGTGGACGTAACTTGATCGGCCTTTGTGGACGCAACTTGATCGGTCTTTGTGGAAGCATCTTGGTTGGACTGCTTGGTCGTGATGTGCGTTTGGAACTTGGACCCTTGGTACGTTTTGTGCTTGGTTGTTGTGCACCTTGGGGCTTGGACACTCTGGTTTTTCTTGTCTCAGATTGTTGCCTGGGTTGTCTTTGCTCAGGTTGTTTTTGTTCAGGTTGCTTAGCTTCCACTTGTTGTTCGGGCTGTTCAGGTTGCTCTGCTTCCTCTGGCTCCGGCTCTTTTTCATTGGATTCAGGTTGTACGTTAGCTTCTTGTTGCTCTGGTTCTGGTTGCTCTTCGTTGTCTGTTGTTATATTTTCTTCTTCGTTTTGGACATCATGTAACTGGTTCTGAAGAAGGTCTTGTTGAACGAAAAAGGATCCACCAGAATTATTGTTTGGAACTTTTAACTTCCCTACCATTCTTTGGGAAAGTCCCCCATGATGGTTGCGCCTTGCTGTCGCAGCAGAGAGAGCGAAGGCTGTGATAAGAGTGAGTATCAGTAATACCTTCATTTTTGTGGGTTCTTTGATAAACAATCAATCTAAACTTTAGCTGTAAATACGGAGTTACGGAGATATATATTGTTTTGTTTTTGGAACCGCTATTTTTCAACCATTTTTTTCGGTTGATTTCACCATACCAAATATTCCTCTGATTAGATTAACAAGACCAGTCCGAGTTACAATTTTATAATGCCTCTGTTTTACAATACTGTATTGATTTCAGATGAGTAGCGGAGTTTTTTTGGCTGTGTGAAAAAGTTTCAATATTGCAAACATGTTAAATTCTAAGGATACCAGTGTTGTACAACTACCTGTTGAGATTTGGAAAATTATATCCGATTTTTACTTTTACACCGAACGTATTCCTTTAGAGTTTGGAACGAAAGATGAATGTAGAACTATAGTTGAAAACTTTGAACAACAATTACTTGTTCTTCTTTCAATTTGTAAAGAGAACGAAGACATAGTCGATATGATTCTTAGTGAATGGTTTGAAAAGGATTTTGAACATTTAAACCAATTAATGCTTGGTGGTAACCTGCCACTTACCAGAATAATGTACAGCCTCAAGTCCCCACAGCATCGATTCAATGTTCTTGTGGAGTACGGCTTGTCAAAAGAAAATGGGTATGATGAGGTTATGGAAGTACGACACGAAGAAGTAAAAATGCATCAACATAATCAAAAACCTAATACAAGATGAGAGTGTCGACCCCAACCGTGGTGACCCCAATCCTATTGACTCTTGTTCTGGTAACTTCTATATAGGCCCTTTTCGTTCAGCTTGTTATAATGGTCACATAGATCTTGTTCGATTGTTTCTCAACGAAAAGCGAGTTGATCATGGAGAAGGTCACGAATGTATTTCATCAGCCGGCGAGGAAGGGCACATAGATGTAGTTAAACTGCTTTTAGATGACCCACGTGTTAACCCTGGTGCAGGTGATAATCATGCTATTAAAATAGCTAGCCAGACGGGGCAAGCAAACGTAGTTAAACTGTTTTTAAAAGATCCACGTGTTAACCCTGCTGCAGGTGATAATATTTGTATTAGAGTAGCTAGCTTAAATGGACATGTAGATGTAGTTGAGCTACTTTTAAATGATCCACGTGTTGATCCTAGTGCAGAGGATGATGTTTGTATTCGACGAGCTAGCATGAATGGGCACGCAGATGTAGTAAAACTACTTTTAAATGATTCACGTGTTGATCCTAGTGCAGAGGATAATTCTGCTATTAAAGACGCTAGCAAAGATGGACACGCAAACGTAGTTGAGCTACTTTTAAAGGATCCACGTGTTGATCCTAGTGCAGAGGATGATGTTTGTATTCTAGGAGCTAGCTTGAATGGGCATGCAGATGTAGTAAAACTACTTTTAAATGATTCAAGTGTTGATCCTAGTGCAGAGGATAATTCTGCTATTAAAGACGCTAGCACATATGGACAAGCAAACATAGTTGAGCTACTTTTAAAGGATCCACGTGTTGATCCTAGTGTAGACAAGAATATTTGTATTCGACGAGCTGGCATGAATGGGCACGCAGATGTAGTAAAACTACTTTTAAATGATCCACGTGTTGATCCTAGTGTAGACTATAATGTCTGTATTCTAGGAGCTAGCTTGAATGGGCATGCAGATGTAGTAAAACTACTTTTAAATGATTCACGTGTTGATCCTAGTGCAGAGGATAATTCTGCTATTAAAGACGCTAGCAAAGATGGACACGCAAACGTAGTTGAGCTACTTTTAAAGGATCCACGTGTTGATCCTAGTGCAGGCGATAACAGTTCTTTTAGGAGAGCTTGTAGGCGTAGACATGCAAATGTAGTTCGACTTCTTTTAGATGATCCTCGTGTTGATCCTTTTGTACGGGACAATAAATCTATTAAAAGAGCCAGGATCGAAGAAGACACAGATATAATTCAAATTCTTATGAACGATGCACGTGTGAGAATGAAAGTGAACAAAGACTTACAAATAATAAAATCATTCCTTATATCGAGAGTACTGGGTTTCCGAAATGCTTATGAAATGTTCCCGAAATAGTTTCAGAAAGTCAGCCACCAATTTCGGATATTTTCTGGTTATTACGGAAGACAATAGCGCAGGAAGGACGCGTCAAACTTATTAGTGGGTTTTGTTTTGAAAGTGTCCTTCGCTCAAGGTTCCTTGTGAAATCAATTGCCTGTAGCTTATCGTTCTGCTGAAATCAAGACAAGGGAACTTATCATACTTTAGTGAACACGCTCGTTAAATTACTTTTCCATTCAATATGCGAACAGGAGAAAGAGAACGAAAAAAGAGAATTTATTAATAACACAAGACAAGCAACATTCTCAAACACACATCCGATCACTGTCAGCAAATCAAAATTACAGCAACATATTTTAGTCACGAGTGGTACAAAAGCATACTCACTATACTTCTTCTGCGAATTAGAAACTACGTCCACAATTTAATCTGATCAGAAACCATTCTTTGAAATCTGAACAAAAATAACTTTGATCACAATTCAGTCCGAGCAGAACTTGAAAATGTTAATATCCAAATGTGAATCAATCATGAATGATTGTGATAGAAATTCCGTATTCAATTTAATCTTTTCGTAATGAATGTCGAGTGTGACCAAAATGCAAATTGATTTTCTCGTTAACAAGTGTGACGGGTGAACATTGTAATTCACCGATCATTTGATTCGCTGATTATGAGAATCGTTCGAGAATGTACGTTTGGAATTGTTGCTCATTTTTCGACATGTAACCAGTTACAAATCATATATCTTGTCATCTTAACGATTTATTTCCATTTGGTCCACTATGAGTTGCTTTCAAATGTAAACAATTATAATCCAATCCACTTCATTCTCCACATTGAATACATTCCAAATAATCGAATTAGCTCGTTGGAGAACGACACAAGTTGTAGCGAATTTGATTTTGATTTGCTGATCGCTTGTTTCAGGCTGTTGCCTATTCTTATGCTTCTTCACGGTGACTACATGTTGCCTCTGATTTTACTCGTTTGTTGTTCTCTTAATAGCATCAATGTTGCAGAATCTCAACAGCTGTTTTAATGTCTGCAACACTTTTGAGGTTGGCATCAACCACGTTGGTGTTGCATTGTTTTGGTGTTGTTGGTATTGTGGCGGTTGATGATGGGCATTTAATGTCATTGAGGTAGCCCCTAATTGATTTGTTCGTAGCAAGTAGCGTGTGGTAAATCTCTTCCGATAATGTCTGGCGCTAGTCTATGTCATCTTCTTTTAGTGCCGTCTTCATCTTGCTCTGACATTGTTACATGAAACCTGTATTGGAAGGAACATTTTGCGTTGGATTTGTTGTTTAGTACTTTCCTCTATTATCTTCACATGCGTTTCAACATTTCGTTCCCATTGTTCCAAACGTCTCATCAGTATAATGATCCACTGTGATGTCCAATTTCTCGATCTAATGACTTTGTCATGGTTTTTTGTTTATACCGGCAGGGTGGTTTGTGTCGTGGAGAATTGTACTATCTGCACTCGCACTCGTGATTCTCGAGACTCTTTCGACAATTCGATTATCTATTACGTCGAAACTAGGTCTTCACGGTGACTACATGTTGTTGATGGTGTTGCTGGGGTTGTTACTGTTGCCGGGTCTTCTCTTAGGTGGATTACTTTGTGGAAGCGCTGCTGCTGATACCAGGGTGGTTGGTGTTGGTGTTATGGTTTACAACCTGTTGTGGTTTGTGGTTGGCATTGTAACGAAGAATGTTGCTGGTGGTTGAGGAGAGTGTATATACACTACATTGTTTGTAAAGAGTTCGGTCTGAGTACTAAAGTAAGAAGTAAGTGACCAGAACGATCTTTTATTATTATTTGCATTGTGTTAAAAGTGAATTCCGAGTATTTATGTGATTGATCCTCAAATATGTTGTTGAAGTAACTTTGAGCAACGGGGATTTAGAGTTACTTCACAAAATCAATGACGAGAGCGACCAACCCCATGAGCTCAAAATCAAAAGAGATCGCCCAAAGAAGAAACGCATTGTAGATCATTATTAAACAACCTATTTGTTTTCACGTTACTTATAACACAATATAATTGAACAATTATGTACCTATAGCCTCATGCCATACAATTAGAGTATGCAATCTAATGCCGGTAAAATTTATTTTTTTCTGTATGATAATATTGTAAAGGGAAATGGAGTCAACCATACATCGTAGTGTACATGACGTCACACAGTAAGTTTTAAAGCTACCGGCAGGGAACCGAACCTGACCGTCTAGTATGGTAAGAACAAAGGCTACTGGGAACAGAACCAGTATGCTTAACCAGCAGGGAACAGAACCTGACTGAAGCTAGCGGGAACAGAACCGTCTAGAACATTTTTTCATTAACCGGCAGGGAACAGAACCTGACCGAAGATAGCGGGAACAGAACCGTCTATATATTTCTTATTTATGCTGGGAACAGAACCAACATTAATTTATAATAGATTAACATTTAAAATGGGCTCGTCGCAACACCGTAACCGTTGCTCCTTTCTTTCTAAAAGAAAAACATACTATAAAGATTACAAGTCAACATTTTTTATTCTCTCAAGATTATTTTTTGGTACATCCTCATTTTAACACTATCATTTTGATTCGGTAAATTATGTAATACCTAATCTATAATTTATAAGTCATTTAGGAATTCAATACTATTCGATATTATTGAATGAGTCCAGTCATAGAATACTGCTATTTTAAAGCATTGATTGAATCCAGACCTGTACATTCATAATAAAAATGCTCATTGATTTTACTTCACAACAATGAAGTAAAAACGGCCATCTGGTCAATACATTGTTCTTTTTTACAACTATCCGCACATCACACGCATCCAATCAACAATACTTTACAGTAAACTTACACACCCTCATGCAGATCCCTCACTACTATAAATCTCCAGCATATAAAATATTATTTGAAAAAATACATAATGTCAACACACACCACACCATACTACATGAATAAGAAAAGAAAGCACTCTAACGAAGTCATCTTCTCTTCATATGCAGACTCGGATATAAAGAAATTACTATCTACCCATAAAAGGTACAAATGGACAATCATGAACAAAACTGGAAAGCACTGGTTCTATCAAACTATGACCATAAAACAAGACCTACATTACGTCGTCCATCGGGAACTAGAATATTGTATAATATTTTTGTATGAAGTTCCATAACGCATATATACTGTTTTAGCAAACATTATATCTTGTTTACTGAGATTAGAGTTGTATAGTATGCGATAATATAAAAGATGATCCATGTAACATTGAAAGTGTACAGAGGGTAACATAGATTCAAATATCAATGGTGATAATCTAATAAAGTCTGACCAGTCATCTCCATCCCAATTACCACGGTCGCTAAACAAACTCATTTTCAGCCCACTTTTTAATTTAAGTGCTTGCAGTTTCTTATCAACTGTAATCTCATTTAGCATCTTTTCCTGTACCATTAATTCAATATGGTGCTTTGAGAAATTGCCAAGAACCTCAATGTGAAAAATTGTCTCCTGGGCTGCACTCATGTATATCAAAATCATATGGGTACGGGGATATTCTCCCAAAAACTATTGAAGTCACAACGAATAGACACAGTTTTTGCTACTGCTTTATATACCTTGTTATTAGTGATACTGTTAAGAATCTTGATTTGGGATGCAGTCTTAGTAACAGACCTCATGTCATCAACTAAATCAGTACGATGATATTCTGTCTTTTTTCTATAACACCGACAACAACCTGTTGTGGCCATATAACCCTGYACACCACAAGCCTCATCATGCTCAGGCTGATCAGCTATAACCAAATGTAAAATAGGACGGACAAGAACATGCTTCTTTAATAATGAATGCCAGACAACTATACCACTATAAAGGTCCTTTAAATCACGCACTGCTCCTAAAACAAATTCATGTAATGTAAGATCTTTGTCGCCAACACTATATAGAATCTTTGATTTCAATTTCCCTCTATATTTATAGCCAGCATTAAACAAGTCATAATATCCACCATAAGCCTTTCTTGATTTACCAGCATTTCTTGATTTGTTAAAATGATCTGAAAACCAGTTAACAAGAAGTACAATGCCCCATCAGCACAATGTTTATCAACTAGTTCTTGATAATACTTTGTTTCGACAACATGACTGACTGTATTTGATTCATCTGGGATAAATCGCAGTTGCTTGACTTCCTGTTCATTGTTAAATATTCTAGCTATTTTTGGGCCTAATGGGAGATGGTTGACTGTTTTTTCATTTGCTACGTATGTCTTGGTGTCAATTGAAGGAAACAAAGGGTTTGATTCTATTCCAGTGTAGTGTCGAATGTCTTGAACAAGATTAGAGGATTGTAGATGAGAGATTTGAAGTTCAGTACACTTGAGCTTTTCTTCAAGTACTTGCTTCAACTTGGTGTTCAAGTCTTATTTTATCAGACAAGACTACGTTCTTGTCACATACTTTTAAAGACTTCTGCTTCATTTCTATCTCCCTTTGCAATTGGAATGCATCATTCTGAAGTGTAGAAACCTTTTTTTTAATCTTTGATTCCAACACTCCAGCAGCTTTCAAATATGATCTCAATTCTGCAACACCATCCTGCGACAGACCTCCTTCACGACAGTAGCGATGACTCATTCCTTCTTGCACTGATTTATATGGTTGTATTCCATCAGACTGTGGTGCCTTGATTCTGGTATATACATTGAGGGATGCGGCCTCAACTGCCTTGTTGTAGATGTCGTGATTTAAATTGTCGTACTTGTCTATCGATGGTTTTGAAAGTATTGAATAAAGTTTGCTATACTCTGATTCACATACTTTAGAAGGAGATGCAATGTTTTGTGGTTCCTCAATAGGTTCTAGATTTTGATAATTTTTTACGCACTTGGTGTAGCGGATATGTCCAAGTAGCAGCGCTGCAAGAATTGCACTTGTTGTAAGACTCTCATCGTCAAGCAAAATAATATCCTTCTGCAGTTCAATGTTGATATTATTGTATAATCCTTGGTGTCTTGTGCCATCAATGTGCTTGTTGAGATTGTGTAGAGTATGGTGATGGAACGAGTGGCATTGCGGGCATACTCTAGTTTCCAATTTGCACTTTACACAAATGTATTGTTGCTGACCTTCAATCTTGACAATCAGACCAGCGCATTTTTCAGATTTTCTTATAACATCTCTTTTGCATTCCAATACATTAAAAGGAGACAGAAATCTATGCGTAGCGTCCCTCATCAAATCTTTTGCAAAAGCAAATCTGTCTTCTTCGTTTACATCCTCCCAATCTTTTTTGTCAATTAAAGTTGCTTTCTCATCCGACCACCTCTCAATATTCAACAATTTAATGTTTTCTTTTTCTTGGTCTTGTATGGATTTGGTTATGGAACTTGGAGATAATCTCTAAATTTTTTGTAATAAACAGAGACAGGTTCAGAACCACAACATGTTCAACTTTGTATGTTATGTAACCATCCATACATACTAACCATTGAAGGAAGAAAAAGCACTTGAAGAAAAAAATGCAATCAAGCAAAATGAAATCTCAGACGATAGAGAGGTATTGCCTATACAAGAAATTGAAACTGTAGAGGCGGAACCGATTTACCCTGTAGATATAAATTATGATTTCATAATAGAATGGCTTCTAGATAGACATTTTATACCAGAAGACTACTTTGCTCTTCTGAAAACAAATCACAAATCAATGGTACAAGCTTATAAAGACTTGGTTGAACAATGCAACAAAAATTTAGAGGGCGATCAACAAAAGAATGATATTATTATTAAATCACTTATCGAGCGGATTGAACAGAAATCCAAGAAAAACAAGAAACAGAATGAGCCAACTCTAAATTACAAGTGGGCATCAGAAATAACTAATTTATTGAACAAAGTTGATGCTGATCAGACCGGATACTTGTTTGGTCTTGTTGGAGGCTCAAAGAGACTGAAGAGCTGGAGACAAATTACTTCCACGTACGAAAAAAACAATCTCCACCTTGTAGAACTATCCCTCAAGATGACCGACAATGTAAAATATGCAATGTAACACGATTTCACCTCGTAGGATTACTAACTAATATATAGCCCGGCCTTGTTTCGTACTTCGGGGAAATACAGGAAGCAAATTGATGAACTTGACCAAAAGGAACAAGATTGGCACAAGACCGTTAGGGATCTTCGGAGGAAGTTTTTAGAGGAGTGTGAAATGTTTGGGATCCAAACAAGTTCAAAGTCTGATCTATACGAAACAACCAAAAGAGAACTGCCACACTGGTACAATAAAATATACGAAGCATGTAATGATGCAGAGTTTAAAAAGTCTATAAACTATTACATTTCTTTCGTGTCGTTTATGAGCGGTAAGGATGCCGTTGCTGACTTTAACACATTACCAGTCTTGCGATTCCTTAGTGGCGGCGGAAGAACAACAAAGCAATGGGTGGCGCATCAAAACACGTCATCTCCCGATCAAGAAGAAAGCGTAGCACACAATGAACCATTTGAGGTCAAGGAACATTTAAACAACGACATTGTACAAATTGATTTTGGAGACGACTTTAACTATGACGGCTTCGATGAAAACATTTCGGTGCAGGGAGGATTCGAAATTGATTTCGGAGAGGATGAAAGCGAGGGATACATAACCAAACATGAGCTAATGACACCGTCGCTCGACACGGATCAATCCATACTCAACCAAACCGACTCTAGAAATTTATTTGTAAATGACTTGACCGAACTTTATGCCTTCGTCACACAAAGGATCAGCGAAAAGCAAGACACATCAGCCGTATCCACCACAGTAGAAACACAAATATTCCAAAATGCCGACGAAGAGATTAGAAACGAAAACATGGACCAACTCAACAGATTCAAGGACGCAATCACTCTGGTCAACAACATTTATAACGATCCCAAATTTAAACAATTAATCATGATCCAAACATCAAAGAGTTTCGTAGAACGAGTGTGCAAGTCATTACAACAAAGACAGGAAGTGATGGGTCGCATCAATGAAAGTTTATCTGGAGTGGCGGCAAAGAGAGAATCGCTCAAAGAAGCGATCGTGAAACTTGAACCTAGTATCAACCACATTATCAACAAGACCAGAAGAATGCAAAAAGAGTTACAAAGTCATATTTCAAAATTAGTGAAGGGAAGGCCTGTTAATATACTTGGTGATATTAATATCGTCTTGGGTAGCTCTGATGGGTAGAATGTACTAATAAAAAATAATTTGTCGGAACAAATACAGTTAATCTTGATCTCATGGCTCTCCAAACCTTCAATGATCGTATTGTAAGACCGTTTTGCAAATGAAGTTCTAAAAAAAGAATCAATGTTCAAGCCCATACGGTTGAGGATATTCAATAATGTTAGCGCTAGAAACTTTAATTGGTTTAAATTTCCATCAAGCAGTACCAGTAACCCATTATTTTATAAGCATTTAGATCTATACACCGATGGATTCAATAAAATTTGTCCATACAAAGAGTTCTCTCACCCTGGAATATATAAAATAACTAATCGCAAGAATGGAATGATGTACATTGGTATGAGCTTGGACATCAGAAAAAGGATCAAACAACACATAAGAGATGCATTTTTATATAGATATGACAAATCAAGCAGACAGCACGATGATTCATCAGTTGTTAGTCAAGCAGTAGCGGAAAATGACTTTGACTTCGACTATGAGATCTTGGAAAAAATTCCATTAATAAAGGCAAGAACACTCACAACTGCACAGCTTAAAAAATTATTAAGGGAAAAGGAGAGGGAATGGATAATGAACTACAAGTCATATGAGAGAAATGTCGGGTATAATCAAGTAAAATAGAAGAATTGAAGAAGGTTGTATTAGTAATAAATTTGTATTAGTAATAAGACTTTGATGCATTGTTGACTATCTAAAAGAATAAGTATTCCTCCTCTTGACGTGTGTCATCTACTTGATAGATTTCGTCTTCGTCACTTTAAAACAATAAGCCGAATGTAGAGAAACATCTTACTCAAAGCAAAGAGCACTTTGATCAATGGTAGTTGAGGATGAAGTATGGCTTGATAGTTGATCCCGATTGTCTTCTACTTCGTTGACGGGATGATCACGCGCTAATTCTGAACTATTGACCATTGTTTGTTCTTTTGTTTTAAGAATGTTGTTTTCCTTACTAGGAGATTGAAGGACTTGGATTTTTCCTCGGCCCGAACTGTAATTTGGACTGTTGTTGTCCGTAAGTGAAACCAAATCTATAGAAAGTTTGTTTCTTTGTTTATAGTAGCTGGATGATGAAAGAAGTTCTGATTCATCCGAAGCTTTTATATCCTTCCTTCTATTGCTATTGAAGAATTCCCTTTGTATGCTTTCTTTGGTCTCTTTTTTTGCTTTTGCTTTTTTCCGAACTCCTGCTTTTTATTAATAACAAAACATGAACGAGACGCATCACTCACAAGTCCACTTTTTCATTTGATTGTAAGATCGATCTTTTTTTAGTTTCTAKTCMTTTAATCTTGGTGTCCTTGTTTTTTCTCAAAGTTTGATCAACATTGCATTCAACTATGCACTACAAATAAGCGACGTTAATCCTGAGGATTTTGTGCATACAGAGAAGGAATTTGGTCTTGACTTTAGGGTCCTCAACTTAATTAACAAGTTGAAGAAAACAACCTAATCCTAGAGAAGTATAGAACATGAAAACCAATCTAGATAAAAAATAATTTATTGAATAAATCTACGCCTTTTTCGGATCTGTTGGTTATGTGACGCTTGTAAATCTGTCATTTGATCTTGCTCCTCCTGCTTCTCTTCTTCGGTAGGCTCGAGATACTCATATTGCACTGGTTGGGACGCGTTTTTGAGTCCCATTGAATTGTACATATCATTATCATTTACCATATCCTGTGTCGTTAGGATGCGTAAACATCTGTAGCCATTTGGTTTGTAGTGTCGACTTGGGACTAGATATTTTTCGGATGGGCTTACGTGGTTTCTTGATATGATCATTGATATCATACCAAGAAATGTATTAGCATCACGTTGTTTTGCATCTCTGAATACCTGCTTGATATGGTCATTACTAAAACAATGGATCCCATCCTCCGTATCACTATCAAGTTGTTGCATACGATGCAAAATATTCTCCTTCTCAATGTAACCGTTAACAGTTTGGATCGCGCTCAACCATACGTTTTGTAAATCATTCTCTTTTTTTTCGCCAACCGAAACCTGACACATGACAAGCCTGTGCTGTGGGAGTTTGTTAAAATCTTCACATGCCCTAATACGTTTGTCTGCAATAGCATTCACATATTCTGCGCCACTCATACGACGAAGGAAAAACAAATAATCTCCACCGGAGCAGTAAGATGGAGGTTGAACAACAATGTGCGTCATCTTGTCTTCTAAGAAGGGCTTTAGAATTTCGTCAATTCCAAGCTTTGTTTTTAAACTAACGAAACGCGTAGCCTCGAAGACGTAGTAATCTACCATATCATCCTCCTCACAAGCCGAGAACGGGGCGGCATGTGACAACGGTTGCTTGTTGTTCAGAAACCTTGATATCAACAGATACACAAAGTACTTTTCGAAAACATAACCAACACCTGACTTATCGCTTCGCACTCCTTTGAATCTGCTTTGAAAGTCATTGATTGCAATCTGCTTTCCAGGTCCGGAGAAGTAACGTACAAGGGCTAGATGCGCCATTGGCTCAACTTTGTTGATCCTCAGCTCACCTCCACCGTGAATGGTCTCACCAAGAGAAATGAAACCAGAATTAAGAACATCTGTTAGTTCGATAGGTTCTAATGATATATGCTCATCAGAGAACATACTGCAACACAATATTTTCCATACAACTTTTCGAAAAATTTCGTCATTGTTCGCTACTTGATGTCCATGACGTTCACATGCCAACTCAATGTATTTGTAAATGTAGTCGACGCCACGTTGAAACATGATGTGTTGATTGTCAATAAACCATTCTTTCAATTCTTGTCGTGTACTGACTTTTTTCTTGTGTACAGCTGCTAGCATGCTTGCAATCAAAAATTCAAACAATGTTCGTGGGCGAGCATAATTCCATCTACCAAGATCGCCGTCTGGAATCTCTAGACCAGGGAAATACCATCTCAACACACTTTGCACCTCAGGCACAGAGAATCCTGATAAAGGCGTTAGATATGCTATTTCTTCCGACTTGAATGGGGAGTTTTCGCCCTTTAATATTTTGGTAATTGTTAACTCCGTACCAGTTAGAACTATAATTAGGTTATATTGATTTGTATTCCTTACGTTTAGTAACTTTCCCAGGGAGAAAATTGATCAATGATTGTGTAAATTGGTGGTACAGTGTGGCCAAATCGGTTTTTTGTTGTCGGTGCTTAAATATTTTCGGAATTTGATGCACATTCATCAATTCTTGAGCCTCGTCAACAATAATGATAGGCTCTTTAAATATTGTCAGAGTATCACGTAGGAAATCATCGCTTATGCTGGCGATATCGATTTTCACCATTTGAGCGTACACTTCGTCTCGCAAGTCCTGTCCGTTTATGGTGAGGTGCAACAAAACATGTGGCGGAATTACTTGTCCATCGATCTCATATTGTGCATCACTCAACATCTTTGCATGTACAACGGCTGTTATAAACAAGTACTTGG
Organism: Acrasis kona; assembly: GCA_026419775.2. Classification (NCBI taxonomy): domain Eukaryota; phylum Heterolobosea; class Eutetramitea; order Acrasida; family Acrasidae; genus Acrasis; species Acrasis kona. The sequence goes on from JAOPGA020000167.1 coordinate 64,739, forward strand.
TTGCAGCTCTGGCTTCACGACAAAGTTCTTCACTACCAGCGGCAAATTGCGTGCATGCTTCTGATACCCTTTGATAATAAGCTCTTCCCAAAGATGTCTTGGCGCCCACTTCGCAGTACGCATAGTCATCTTCAACTTGAGTAACGTCAAAGAAGAATACATGGCGAGAATCGCTTAATGCTAAATCCCATGCTTCTTTTGTTTTTCCAAAGCCGCGTGATTGAACGTGAATGGCAACTATAGATTTATTTGTTACTTGATCTAATCTGTAGTAGTGACGAATCGATTCCAACTTGCGTGACTTTGTCGTGATGTTTCTACTAACCGGTGATTCTCCACAAGTAAAGCGACGTCCAAGTGCCATTTCAATAGTACCAGAGCTATCTAATGGGAATTCTGCATCTCCAAGAAGATCACACTTGGTTTCCAATTTCTTCCGTTGTTCGTAGTACTTTACAAGTTGGCAAATGAATGTTGATCCAACTTACACTTTTAAGCTGTTGCTTTAATCGCATTTTGATGTCGTTGAGGGCAGCATCTTTATAAAACTCTTTCTGGTCAGACGTCTTCACACCTTTACCAACATGGTTGAGCACAAGCTGAAGACTGGAATTCAAGGGTTCTCCCAATGTAGCCACAACCCTAAAGTATTGAAGAGGGCTGGCTTGGCTTTCACTTGCTAAATGGTTCACAATTAGTTCATCTAAAATATACCGTTAGTTTTTTAAAAGTGTTTTTACTTACAAATGATTCCGTCAAGATATTCAATGGATTTGTCTTCAAGATTAAGTTCAAACTTCTTTTTGTTGACAGAAATGATAGAGTATTCTTTAAATGTTTTCCGGCGAACTTCCTCAGAGAGGTCTTGTGGGGTATTTTTCTCAGCACGATACGCGACATTCACTTCGCCAATCTTCGTCGTAAAGTGTACGAGAATTTTTATTTCATTTCCACTGGCATCTAAGTATGAAACTTGATGTGAAGGCTCAGCCATTTTGACATTCCAATTACAAAATACATTCCGAATAAATTTGGATCGTTGTTCCCAGTTACACATAAAAGAAATTATAAGAATTTCAGTTTATTTGTCCTCAACTTCTTGCCTAGGATATATAACAGGATCTCATCCATCTATTTAAAATGTATCATCACTTTCTGATTGTCTACCCTCACTAACCAGGCATGTAGTATTGGTCAAGAGGCACACCAAGCACAATCACACCTTGAACAACATAACAAACTTTTTTAATGCACATGGTTTAAAGTCTTAAGCTTCAGATATCATTTGTTATGGGCACCTCGCCATGGACCACATCTTCCTGCTCAAGTAGGTTCTTGTTCAACCGCCACTGAATTGTAGTAACTTAACATATGGATGATGAAAGAAGTTCTGACACACCCGAAGCTTTTCCTTCTATTGATTGTAAGATCTTTTTTTAGTTCCAAGATAATCTGAGACGGTAAATTTAGATGTCCTATTTTAGGTGATGGAAAATTGGAATGAACATAAACCAGAGGAGTGAACATGGAAGTTTTCTGTCGACAAGCCCCAGTCTCAAAATGAAGGGTAGAAATTTATCCCCAATAGAAACAGGGTCTTCGGACCATGACCTTGGGCACTGTATTATCTTCTCCATTCTCACCCTCGAAGGACCACAATTTGATGATTCGCAAGTACACAGCGCAATGTATAATTTGGGAAGGCGACATCCTATTTTAAGAGCGACCATCATCAGGAACTGGAAGGGGGTGAAGTCATTAAGTGAGGTTGACGAAGACACAAACCCACACTTTTATTCTTGTAATCACGTCGATGAGGACATTGAACCCTTGGATTTGGTTCAATCCAAATTAAATGAGAGGATGCGGAACGAAGGTCCGTTGCTTAAAATTTACCTGTTCGCGAACCATCCCATGCAAATAGTTTTCGCTGTTTCACATGCAATAATGGATGGAAGATCGTTGTTTATATTTATTGGTCAATTCGTAAAACTTTTATCTGGGGGCACATTGACGCCGCAGATTATCCCACATGATAATCAACTATTACACGTTGACACTTATGAGCAGGTCGATCTACTCAAAGTAGATAATTGGAAGCGAGAAGCGCCCACACTGTCGTCCACCCCAACTCAATTTATACCCTTTGATGATTGCCGAAAGATTAGAATGATGGATGTCGGCCACATTTGTTTAATAAAAAGTATGAATGGTTCGAAAAAACTAGCCAATAAATGCCGCAGCAAATCTGTTACCGTTCATGCCGCCGTCGTGGCCGCCCTCACTGCTTGTAATCGTTGGCACGATAGGTTGAGATCTCCCACGGGCACATTTGTGGTGTCGACGCCTGTTGGCATGTGGGATAAACTGAGCAAGGTACACCCGAGGGCAGAAGAGATTGAGGAGTCCATCGGTGTCAACTTTAGTCTCATCGACAACGAGTTCTCTATTAGAGATGGAGATGGATTTTGGGAGGTAGCAAAATCCTATTCCACACAATTAAAAAAGAGCATGGACCAGGGCGAATATATTATGCCCCGCAAAGATATTGTAAACATTGGTTATAGTCTTGGTCTTGATCCATTCTCTTCTCTTAAAATTTCGCAAACCATTTTAAATTTAGTCGGTCCGACGGCAGCGCCGAAGGGTACTTTCTTGAAGGAGTACCACACCGCACAGGAGAGGCAAAAAGTAACCGCCCTGGTTACTAATATGGGCGACTGTAACCGCTATTTATTGGACAGTGGTCCCTATCATGTGGTGTCTCTTCCTTGGTTTGTTTCTTACACAGATCCATGTCCTCTGCTGTCCGTTCATACTTTACATGACGAGCTTTATTTGGGCTTTACATTTAAAAGTCCTTTGTTCTCAAGAGAAACTGCTGATATGATTGCTGATGATTGTATAAGGATTTTGGAAGAGTGTATAATAAAGGATGAACCATATTGCTTTAAAGGAACAATAGAAAGTGAAGACTAAATATTAAATGTTCAGTTTTACAACATATCAACGTTTTTAAACGCTTTTATTTGGAATTCTTTCCAACTCCCTTGCAACGAAACTCCTGGTGATCATAAGATTCGTTCACTTCTCAGATTCACAAAAGTATTCGTTCACTTTGAGTAACGAAGCTATGCTTAATACGTTCTTTAACATAATAACAATCTTTGTACAACATTAAATTGCGACGAAACATCTCATAAACTTATCGAAATTTCCGTTTTGATTGACACTTGCCCTATATGGTAAACCCTTAACTATTAAAAGAATAATATTTAGACATTTGTAAATTTCTCCAATCTTATAATAGAACAAGAAAATGAAAGTAACTCTTTACGCCCTGGTGCTCTTATTGGCAGTTGCGGTAACTTCTACCATCATCTCACAAGATGTCCTGGTAGAAAAAGATATCTTAGTAACACTGCAGAACGGCAAAATAATTAGGGCTGGCCACGCGTTAGGGACATACAATATCCTATGCTGTAGACACAATGAGAAATCCATTATGTACATGTCTTATCCAATAAGACACTTTCTCGGTACAAAAGTACACGAGGCAACATTATTTATTGCAAACAACGGATACCAATTCAAAAAGACAGAATTCAACAGACCAATAGGACCAAAGATGAGGGTCAGTATTGCATCCAAATTCGAAGAAAAATCAGAACTAGAACACGACAAGCTCCCCAAACCTTTAAAAAGAATTACAGAGTTCCATTTTGGAAGTGGCGCCACTGAGCCAATAGACATTACAGACGAACTCGCTGACGCACTAAGGGATGGTCAAGAAGAATTATTCATTGCTGTGGAGGCAGTGGCTGGATTCGAAGTAACCATTACTTTCCCCACATGGGATTTTGACGACCGTGCTTCATACCTTCAAATAGAACACGAACCAAAAGTCGCAAACTAAGGAAGGAGTCGAGATTCGAATAATGATGTAAAAAATTAAAATTTTTATTCAACAACTTGTTCTTGTGAGTCCTTTTGTGATAGATAGTCTTTGGCCAACACTTCTTGTTTTGTGTTCCAAAACTCCTCCTCTGCAGCTCTCGCAACATCAAAGTTGGGGAACAAATTTTCGTATTCTGCAGGGTCAGCGAGTGCCTCCGAAGCTCTCTCGCTAGTCTTCTTCAAATCATTCTTCCACAGCTGTAGCACACTTGATACCCTGCTGGGAACATAGGTTCTCGCAAACAAGGCTGCCTCGGGCAATCTGTTGCTCTCCACTAACAAATCAATGCACTCTTGCAGCTTGTGTAGCAAGAATAGACAAATGAAGGCAACATTGTTCTTTCTGGAGGCGATGCATTGTTGTGACAACTTTTCGAGGCCACCCTTATCACCAATACTGGTGTACAACAACAACAAACCACTAAAGTCATTTCCACTCGATAGGCACTGCTCTGCCAGCTTAAAGTCACATCTGCTTAGTGCTACCTGACCCAATTGGCGCCACTTTTGCTCGGCTCCATCAACACTCTGTGTGGCAATCTCGAGCGCCCGTGGAAGCTGTTCGAGCTCGACGGCCAACTCGAATTGATGTTCTGGATCCTTGCTAACGCTGAGGGCAAGTTCTACATGACCATTCTTGTGCAAGAATCTGGCCAAGTTATTGTGTAGATCGGATGGGATGGACTGGAGGATTTGAGCGGCAGCTTCCAAATCGTTCCTGATGATCGCAGTCTCGTATTGCATCACGCTGACGTGTAGAGCATAGCTGACCACATTACGATCCTTGTCCATCAGGTACACTCTGTTTTGCTTGCTAACAAAGCCCAAAAAGAAGTGAACCTTATCAAGAGTAGCGACGGTGGTTGTTTCGCTTCCCACCAACAAGTAGTTCAATTTATTGTCATTGTTAACGTACACGAATGCATCTCCCACCCATTCTCCATGCTTCACCTTTTCATTGTTCTCGCTCTCCACTTGTAGCGCATCCTCGACTCCATCCTCCGGAATCTTTTGTAAATTCTTGACCAAATCTTGTTCGTACTTTAACACGTAGAAGCAATCCTCGCAGCACAAGCTCAAGTACTCTCCCGTTTCGTTCCAATGAACGCTCTTTGGCACCACCTCGATGCTTCTCACCAAACTGCAAGTGTCCCAATCGTACAGTACGATGAATTCTCTGGACTTGACGCCGATCAAATTTCCACCAAAGATTCCGGTGGGGGTGAAGAAGGGCTTGAACGATTTGATCATTTCGAATTCCTTGAACACCTTGATGGTTCCCGATTTCTCTCTGATGGCATAACATCCGCTCTCCGTTCCCCACACAATCTCTTCTGCATTTCCATACGTCTTGCTTCTCCACGACACGGCCGCATAAATTACAAATTCGCCCTCTCCACAAACGCTGACAAATCTTCCCTTTGGATCGTGCTGCATGGTTTGTGGATAGACGTCGCTGGTGCCCAATTCCTTGCTGGGCAGCGCAATCTTTTCTCCATCTTGGAATTGATCCTTGTCCTTGATGGCCAATTGTTGAATGTCGTGATTCAGCGCCCAAATGATCTTTCCCTTCTTGTCCATGCTGACGACCGGCACCTCTTTTCCCAACCTCAAAACGACCGTACCGCCGTCGTAGCCGAGCGCCAACTTGGTGTCCGACGCATATCCGACGGCCCACACTCTCTCCAATCCAGAATTAATTGTTTCTTCCAGACGATACGTGGTGGAGTTCCAAATGTTGACGACGTGATCTTCGCTTCCGGTGATGATGAATGGTAGTTTGGGATGGAAGCAGCAGATGGTGACATTGTTGGAGTGGCCCTCTAGGGTTTGAACCACCGACTTGTTCTGGTAGTCCCAAATCTTGACCGTTCCGTCGTCGCTTCCTGAAATCAAGAAGGGCTTGTCGCTTGCATGATAAAAATCAATATAGTTGACTCCCTTGGTGTGACCTTCCAGGGTGTAATTGGGGGTTGGAGCTCCGACGCTCCACACACGGATCAGACCGTCGAGAGAACCTGATGCAAACACGTTTGGATCTTTGGGATTCCAAACTGCAGTCATGACGAAATAATGGTGACCTTCGTATACTTGCATGCATTGCCAGTTTCTATCCCAGTTCCACAGCTTGATCGTTTGGTCGTCGCTGGTCGTCAGTATATAGGGTTTAGTGGGGTGAACAGCGATGCTACGGATGTAATCTTGGTGAGCTTCAAACTCCTTCTCCTTTTCGCTGGTGTTGTAGTTGTATATGCGGATCATGTTGTCGTCGCTACCTGTAATGACCCATCTCTTACGTGGGATGAATTTTGCTGCGCGGACGGGGTCTTTCGAAACGTCGAACTCTTTAACAACAGCCTACACCAAAGTTTTAGTTTTTGGATAGAGAGGGCATTCTTATTACCTGTGTATTATAATCTGTAATCACGACCTTTCCATTGTACAAGCTAGAAAGAACCCATGGCTCTGAAGGATGTAGATCTACAGCCTTCACCCTTTCAGAGCGTATTGTGAGTTTCTTTTTGATATTTAACCGTGCGCTTGGCTGAAAATAAGTAAAAAGTTATTATATCAATCATCGCATACCATGTTGTTGGAGTTACTCTTTTCTGAGAGGTTGAGTTGACCAGATGATAGATTGGCTCTTTTTGGTTAAATTGTAATTGGAAATGACGTCATGCGTAACTTCATCACGTGGCTAGTTTGAATCGAGGCAATCGAATTATAGAACGCTTATCGCATCGAATATCTCACATGATGATGAGACAAAAAAGTTCACCATTTAGTGGGTCCAACATCAACCATAAACGTTAAATCCTTACAAAATACTACAAACACAAAAATAATACATGATGAACTGGTTTCAAGTCGATAAAGATTCCCCTGTTGAATTTATTGAGGATACATATCAATATCCTTCAATCTTGGAATCTGAGCTACAAGATCAAACTGGAACAAGATACAAAATACATAGCACGAAGAGAACAAACGAGGTAATGATCGGTGAAGTACACACTCCAAAAAGATTCAAGTTTACGCAACATGGAGTCAATTATTTTAAAGACCAAAATCATTTCAGAATGTTTGAATCAAATCAACATCAGAGTAGAGAACATATCCCACACTCTTACGATACACAAAATAATTTTGTTTCAATCAACACGATTAATTCAAAATTTTCTTCAATCTTCTCATTTTCACATTTCAACAGAGTTCAAAGCGAATGTTTCAATGTTGTCTTTCACTCTAACGTACATTAACATTATGTTTGAAGTTCCAACTACTTATACATCACTTCAGGTCAACACTGTAATTAGCTCCCCAACTGGATCTGGAAAGACTGTTCTGTTTGAACTTGCAATCATACGTCTATTCTCGACAAAGAAGGATCAAGAGCAACCCAAAGTAGTCTACATGGCTCCCATCAAAGCACTTGTAATGTCATTCATTGGTCTTACTTTTCACCTTCTTAAATTAGTGTCAAGAAAAGACTGAAGATTGGACAAAGAAATTTGGCAAAGTGAATTTAACATGTAAGGAATTAACAGGAGACACCGAGAGCATTGAAAATATCGAGCAATCTTTCAAGAACATCGACATTATACTCACTACTCCAGAAAAGTGGGATTCTACTAGTCGAAGGTGGAAGGATAGAGGAATGATGGGTTTCATGTCTCAAGTGTCACTGATCCTGATCGATGAAGTACATTTATTAAATGAAGAAAGAGGAGCAGTACTTGAGGCTGTTGTGAGTAGAATGAAGACTTTAAAGAAAAGCGAAGAGATGGCCGATAGACCATCCTCAAATCTACGTTTCATTGCTGTAATATTTGTTTTGTTAGTCCTTGTTTGAATCTTGTAGTTGTCAGCCACTATTCCCAACATTGAAGATATTGGTCAATGGATCAATGCTCCAAATGATGCAGTGCTAGTGTTTGGTGACGAATATCGTCCCTGCAAACTAGACGTTCATGTAGTAGGAGTCAGAAACAACTCTTCTAATCCATATCTATTCGAAAGAAGTCTGACCTACAAGTTACTATCTGTTATACAAGAACACAGTAGTAACAAGCCAACCATCATCTTTTGTTCCACTAGAAAGTCAGCTAGTGAGTCAGCCTCCATACTAAGCAAAGAAGTATCATTACTTCGACCAAATCCATTCATCACTGATCCATCGCAACGCAAAAGGTTCTACTCATATTCTTCTACATATTATAATCCATGCTAGATTACTAGAGGCCAGCTCCCAAGCATCAGACAAAGTCTTATCCGAATGTATAATCAATGCAGTAGCATACCACTGTGCAGGCCTGAGTGCACAGGACAGAAAACTAGTCGAGTCATTATTCTTGTGTAGCGACGTTCTAGTAGTATGCACCACCTCAACTCTAGCACAAGGCGTAAACCTACCTGCTCGCTTGTGCATCATCAAAGGCACACAACAGTATAAAACTGGCTCAGGTTACGAAGATTATAATGAATTGATGATGGTGCAAATGATGGGAAGAGCTGGCAGACCACAGGTTTGAATCATGAATCTTTACAACGTTTATTCACTTAATTAGTTTGACGACAAGGGAGTTGCTGTTATTCTCACCGATCAGAAGTGCATTCCAAAGTGGCAAGATATCAATAACAAGAACAAACCCGTGGAAAGTCACCTTCAACATTTAATCATTGAGCATTTGAATGCAGAAATTGTACTTGAAACGGTGCAGGTAATGTGGTACAATATACAATTACGCCCATAATCATGATAGAATGTAAGAGTTGCCATCGAATGGTTAAAATCAACATTTCTATACATTCGCATGATGAAGAATCCAATGCACTATAATCTACCCCAGTCCATCACGAGAGAAAAGTTGGAACAGCATTTAAAACAAATGTGCACCCAACATCTCGAACAATTATCCAGTGAAGAATTAATCAACATGGATGGAAATGGCAATTTACACTCCACAGAGCTAGGAAGGAGCATGGCAAGGTTTTACATTAAATTCGAAACCATGCAAACATTCAATCAAGCCAACAACAATGCCTCCTCATCACAATCCGACATTTTAACAGTGTTATGCAAAGCAAAAGAATTTCAAGAGCACAGCATTCGACTAGGACAAAAAAAGATTTTAAATGCACTCAACAAAAAGAACGTGATGCAATTTCCAATCAAGGGTAGAATTAAGGACGTTGAGGATAAAGTGAACGTGTTGATACAAGCAGCCATGGTGGACGCCAAAATCGAAGATTGGACATTGATGCAACAAACCAACCAAATCTTTGCGGTTGCTCCACGAATCGCTCGTTGTCTAATCGATTACGTAAAAGAAAAGAAGAGATTTCATCAATTATCCAATTCTCTCTTGTTATCCAAGTGCATCCATCAGAAGATGTGGCACGCGAATTCGAACGCAACAAGACAAGTGGATGGCATTGGAGCAGTATTCTCCAACACCCTTCAAAAGGCAGGAATTACTAACCTACAAACGCTAGAAAAGATTGATTCGTTCAAAATCGAATCCATCCTTGGGAGGAATCCTCCATTCGGAAGAAATGTTTTGGAAAAGATTTCAAAAATACCAAAATATGATTTATCTTTCAAAGTAAGCCCTATACATGTTGTTGAATGGCGCGTGATGAATTCATAGTGCGAAAATGTGGAAGACTCATCTCTCGTGTCCATCACGGTGATTGCCAATAGAAGAGAAACTGCCAAGTATGGATTCGATAATATTTTCCAAACGCTCATTACTGGTAATCGTTCGAATGATTTGATTGATTATAAGAGATTTTGGTAATTCATCATTTGGTTTGTTTTCTAATGCAAAAGTGGTGCCAAGTATCAACAGTTTAAAACTACGTTCCAAGTGGATGCTCGTCAATCTTGTAACTGCGAACTCAAGGCGAAACTCATCAGCGACCAATACAGTTTGTTTTTGATTTTTTTAATCTCACCTCGATAGTTGGTTTTGATGTTGACCTAGATGTTACGATTCAGAAAATCAATAGAGACTTACTCGACACTGATCAAGTTATCACCCATACTCCAAAGAACAAGATTAAACCACCATCAGTAATCGATAATTCTCTGGCGTTAATGAAGAACAGAACGGCATCTTCTACCCTGAAAATGTTACCAAAAGTACCACCATTGATTAGACGTGAGGTAGTACGTCCAAAGGATGAAAATGTTCCCATTGAGGAATGTAATACGAAGCAGCAGGCGGTAGAACCTCCCATCATGTTTAATAGCTCACAATATAACGTTGTTGTGAATCATCATACTAGAAATAATCTTGTTGAGATGGTGAGGCAATACGTGGAATCGGGTGGTAGAGTTGAAAAGTTCCAAAGTAATGTTCCCGTGTGTGATTTGACCAACTTGGATGACGATGATTGTGTGTTGATTGATGATGATTTTGAAGATTTTAATCTGGATATTGTTTTTGACGATGTATTCTAATAAATAGCCGGTTTTCTACATAGACATTGCACTTGATTTGTACGTTGTTTGTTATTTTAAAATTTAGTCAACTATGTATATAAAGGGCGCAATTTTTATCTGTTAACATTATTTGATTTTCAAGACGAACACCATGTCACAAACAGACATCGGCAAACTCTTCAAATCGTTAAGAACTAGCAAAGATGCAACCGGAAAAGACAAGATAGACTTGTACAAAAAGTTGATAACATTGTTAAAAAATAAGGATACTGCAAGTGTATCTTTTGTTGTGAATAACCTTGAACAATTCTTGGATATGTTTATAAAGGATATGGAAATAGAATCTCTGTAAGATTGTGTTTTGAAGTGCTTCTAATTTGATAGGATTGTATCTGCTTTCACAAGTCTTGGATATCTTGCAAACGAATATACATCTTCCTTCACAAGAGCGCAGGTGTCGCTTTTCTTTGAGACTGCATTCAACAAATTGGAGAAAGAAAAAAGAACATGTGCACTTGCTCTATGGGTTCTTGGGGTACAAAAGTTGTTGAACTTGGAGTGCCACTCAAAAGATAGAGCACAAACAATAACTCGTTTCTTTGACTGCATCAAGTTTGGTTTAAATAACCCTTTCCAATCTACCTCAGTCACAGCGGAGTCACTAAACGTAAATTACACAAACATTTTGAATTTTTACTAACTGTCACAAAGGCCCTTAGAAACATGATATCACTGTATTCAATATTCAGTGCACAAGATGTCGCGTCAAGAATAGAGGATTGGATTCCTGATGTTATATTCAAGTTCGCACTTGGGAAGGATACTTCAGCGAAAGCCTTACAGTACACGCAAGTCATTTTGGACAGCTCCGTGATGGAGGAAGTAATTTCCAAACACTGGAGAACAATTGTACAAACAAAAAAAAGCATGGCCTCAAAATTTCACAACTTTCTTTTGAATGAAAAATTATACATTACTCTGGCAGAGCGGATCGAAACATGCAACACCAATGAGAGTTCCTTGTTACCCATTAAGGTATGGGGCTACTGTTCGCTGTTTTTACAAGAATTGATATACAAAGACAAATTACATACCCATGTTTTGCAAATGATGGAGAAGCCAATCAGCAGCAAGCACGAAAACATTAGAGTTCAAGCACTCAAGTCATGGAGATTGATGTGTATGTGCGTGACTTTGCACGATACAGTTTTTAAAGTTGGCAGTGGTAGATTGACATGTATGATGAGACCCATACTTGCATGCTTAGATGATGCACATCACTCAAACAATTCACCTGTTCGGAATTCATGTTATGAAGCTTGGAAATGTATGATTGAAAATGCTCAACGAGCGGATGCTGTTTCCACATGTTCCGAAATATTAATCGTGCCCATCATGAGTCGCTTGGCCAATGAGTCCGTTGTAGAAGTACGTGAAAAGTTCTTATCGTTCGTATGGGATGTTTTGTTTCCAAAGTTTACAATAGAAGCACAACCACTCACAGACAGTCAAAAGACAAAACAATCAAAATGGCTTTTTGAATCGTATGATCAAATCATTAAACCATTCATTGAGAGCAAAGTAACTAACGAGAACCACATTGAACAATACATTAGTTTTGTTGTGTCTTGCTTTGAAGTAAATCACACAGCTTCACAATCACTTTTGGAGAAGATCCCTTTGGAGGTTTTGATCAAAAACAATGCTTTCAAGATGATTCCGCACCAAATACTAACCAGCACTAAAAATGGAGAGGGCACGTTGTTTTGTGATATTTTATCAAAATGTCAGAATGAAGCAGTTCAATACATTGTGGAATCTATAAACTCTTATGGAAAGAATGAAGAAAACACATTGATTGCCAGCAGCAAAGAATCAAAGAGCTTTTTGGACATTTTGACGAACAACAAACTAGAGGCATGTCATCGCATCAAGTGCTGGAAGGCTATATGCGAACAGTTCGACATGGAGTTGCGCATGTTGATGGAGAAGAGCAAACTTGATGACTGCAAGAAGATCATCAAGATGGAGAAATGTGAAGAAAAGACCTCTTTATCAAATAAACCCTCAGAACCTAAATGTAGTGGTGCCATCTTGAGCACATTATTCTTTTGCATTAAAGTTCCTGACCATGCACTACTCACAACAGAATGTACAGATTTGTGGTTGAAGTTGTTGCGTTCGCTTGAATCCTATCGCAAGTTAATTAACTCACCTCCTGTCAAATACCCAACGAAACAACAAAAAAGTGATTTCTCAAGCGGTACGTCCTTTGCCGACTACATGTGCTGTGAATTAATTGATACCATACAACTTAATAAAGCCATACGTTGTGAATTGAAAAATTCATCAAATCATGCCGATGATGAAGCATGGTTGTCTTGTTGTCTTGTTTTGTGCGATTTATTAATGGGAGCGTGCTGCGATCACTTGGCCTTGTTTAATTGTGTTATCGACTTTTTATCCAACTTGACTGGTTGTGAGAGGTCAGCGTGTGAGATTGGTATCAAGAATATTGTAAAAAATTCATGTAAGAAATACACAAAAAATACCAAACAGGGGACAAGCATCTGTGAAAAGATGATTAGCTGCGATTGGTTATTTAGTAACACGTTTAACGTGTGGTCTGACTGTCTCTCTTGTTTACAAAAGTGCATACTGACTGCTAGTGATGCCAATGCGACTATGCAAGATCTTGAACCATGTCTTTTATATGGACTATCGCACGTCCACATTCGTGATGAAACAATTCTGTTTTGGAACGATCACTTGTCAAAGCACATTTTGTCATACAGTGCCTCAAACACTGTGGTGTATCCACAAAAGTTAAAAAAGAGATTTGAAGAGCTAAAAGAATCAGGTGTAGAGCTTGTGTTGCCATCCTTTAGTCCACCTCCCACAAAGTTTGTGGCACCCACTGTTACCAAAAAGAACAAGATAAAATTAGACAAGAATCCTAAAAAGAGGAGCAGAGAAGATCAAGAAGAAGATAATGAAGAGTATGTAAAAATAGAAGAAACTAAAGTTGACAATTCTCTCATGACACCTCAACAACGAGAGAGGATGAGAGAGAAAAAGAAACAAAAAATATCGTACGTCGAAATGAATCCTTCCCTCCAACACGTCTCTTTGTCTCCTAGTCTTAACAATGATGAACAACATGATCAACTCGAAAAGTTGAACATCCTTGTCGATGATCACTGCTCCACGCCTGTAAATCAAAAAGACGACATGGATGATTTGTTTGGTAACCTCAGCACGGGCTGTACGCCCAGTGCCACCAATAAATCTCTGGAAGCTTCTCCATCGCTTCTTGGTGTTTGTAACACCAGTGCTGTTGATTCTGATGATGAAACTGATGCTAACAAAGTCCTTCCTAGAAACATCTTCTCTCAAGATAACAACAATGCTGACTCGTCTGATATGGCGGATCAAACCGATTTGTTGGGCATTGGTGTGACGCCAATTAAAAAGGTTCAAAACGAATTGTACATTACCGTGAACGAAACGACTCGCCTCGATGCAGACGAGGAGGATTTGAAAAAGATGATCATACAACTTGAGGATGGAAACATGCTCAAATTGAGTAAGGAAGACCAGGAAAATAGTGCTAATGATGGTGCTGCCATAAATCAAAAAAACAACAATGGATTTGTGGTGCCAGAAACACCCAGAGTGCCTCGTAAGGAAGTCATACAAGATGATTTGATAAAATTGTGTGAGGCTGCCCTAAAACAAAGCAACAACCACATGGACAAAGAGTCTCTTTTAAAAGCACAGCTGATGGCTGTTCAAATATTGACGAACATAACAAACCAAATCAATAAATTAGTTTAGATTGGTGATTTAATTTTCAAAGACCAAGGATTTGAATCTTCTTTGCCGTAAACTCCTCGTCTGTTAAAATCCCCTTGTCTCTTAAACTAGCGAGCATCTCCAACTCTTCTAAATAATTTCTTTCTCCAGTGTTGCTTGGGGCATCTGTTGGAGCGGCGGTTTTTTGTGGAGAGGATGGACTCATTACTCTTTTTTCACCTGTGATGGGATTTACCACAAAACCTTGAGCTTTGTGCTCCTCCTTTTTGACTGTTCTAAAGTTTTTTGGGTTTGCTGAAATCATGGTAGCCTCCTTAGGTTTGATGCTGAAGTTACCATCGTGTCTCTGCATAACTTTCAACCGACCCTGATCGCTGAAAATACCAATGTAAGTACCATTATCAGTGACATTAAATTGTTGAACGCTATTCAAGTGGTTTTTGTCGATTTTAATTCTTAGTTTGATGTTGTGAGCACGTGCAAAACCTTTCTGCTCTACTTTTACAGTGACTTCATCATCCGCTGTTCCTGTGGTATCCTCATAAACGAGAACTTCATCTATAAAAAGTTGAAAGGGTTCTCCTTCTTCCGCAGGAACATCCTAAATTAATCTTTTAGATGCTTCCGTTGATCATACTATACCTTGACTACCAAGTGCACATCAGTCATTATGAAGCTGTCAACGTCTTGTTACAAAAGTTTTTGTAAAAACACTCTTTATTCAATCTAATTAATTTCAAGGTTGCTACCTCTTCTGTCCACCTCCTTGATCTCATGGACAACATTCCTTGTAACGATGAACCATATAATCCAGAAGAATGCACAAGTTCCAGCGACGCAAATTTGGAAAATGGCAATTTGGAATGGTTTCAATCTGAAATAATCGTAAAGTAGGGGTCCGTATGTTAACAGTGCCACAGATTGTGCCAAATTTAAAGAGAATCCTGTATCCATTGAAATGGTGCGCCCTAAAAAGTTGTTGGGCGTGACCATTTGAATACATGAGTTTGAAAAGATCCATAAACAACCACTGGCACAAGCTATCATCATTGTTGCAACAACATAGGTCCACAGATTTTGATAAGCAACTATGATTGCATACGCAGGTACCATAGCACAGAAGCCCAGGACGATAATAGTTCTCATGGTCTTTGGTCCGTAACCCTTTGGCAAGCATCTTTCAATAAAAACTGGAGCGAAACCAGCCACTACACCTGCGACGGCTCTAATAATGCCATAAACTTTTGATGCATCCCTTATTTGACCAGTGGGTTGGAACACCTCGAAACACATTTTCAGAACGACAAAGTCCATGGCAGTAAAATTAATAGCACCCAAACCTATGATATGATGTAACAACAGGAAAACAAAACAGAGACTAACCCTTAATGAGAACAAGTGTGAGCACGTATGGATGTTTTAGTAAGAATAAAATACCAAAATAGAACTCTCGCAGTTGTATCGCTACTCTTATAAAAATATTTGATGATTTTTCTTCTTCTATTGATGTATCAGTTGTTAACATTTTTCTATGAATGGCCTCCGGTTTCAACGAAGAATATCTGAACAATTGTAGTACACAAAGTGAGGAGCACAAGAATGTCACAGAGTTGATTGAGAAGCAAACACCAGGCCCAGCTAAACTTGTTATAAATCCACCGAAAAAGCTTCCTATAAAAGCACAACACAACCAAGTGAGTGCTTCTAGAGCGTTGGATGTTACTAATAAATGTTTGGGTATTGTAACAGGTACCAGACCTTCGCGAGAAGGATCAAAAAATGAATTAAAGGACCAATTTATCCCACACACAATATATATGCCCCAATAGTACTTATGTACATCAATCAATACAAACAGATAACCTAGAACGAAAATCGCTCGAAGTACATCCGATGCGAGCATTATTTTTCTTCTATCGAAAACGTCTGAGAGTGGGCCTGTGACTGGCAAAAATATTATAGGAGGAAGGAACGACATTAATAATACTAAGACAACAGCGGTCCCAGAGTTCCTATTGCTTCTACCAAAGACTCCTTCTATTAATGTGAGTAGCGCCACTTGTGTGAAATAATTTCCAATGGTCGAAATTAAACCAGAGAGCCACAACCAACGAAACCTTCTCTTCTTTATCAAAACTCTGGCATAGTCACCGAATATTTTAACCCATATTGACTCCTTGCGCTTCACCAAGTTTTCGTCGGAGTTAATCAAGAGGGTGTTCTCCATTAACTATCAAAGATTCTTTGTTACAAATAATTCCAAGTGCTTCAGTTTTGAAAAAATTTGACGAATATCTTGGTCAATACGGTATACTTTATTCAAAACTATTCACAAACTTAACACATACTCACTCTTAAATTTGATGGTTAAAAGGAACGAATTACAAATTTTTATTGTTGTCTTCGCTTCTCCGCTTCTTGAAGACCTAAATAGTAACCTGTATAGTAGCCAACATTATACCAACTTGTAACCAAACTACTGAGGTTTTCGTTACCTTTCCACATCTGATCTGGAGGGGGTACATTATCTGGTATTTGTACATCTCTTGGGTGGAACTGTGTGTAATCTATTTCTTCGGACTCAAACTCCTTTTTGATTTTCACTTCCTCATACTTCATGGGCGACTTTCTCTTTGACGATCTTGGTGTGAAAGAAGTGTTGTTGTACATAGATATAGTTTCGTCAAATGCATCTATAATCCTGTTGTCATCAACATACTCCTCCCCTTCAATGTAACTTTCTTCTCCCTCTCCATTCTCTTGCATGTGATCGTAGTCATGGTCCTGCTCAACTTCCTCGTGAGAATTTTCATTTTCCTCATATACTAGCTCACCATTGCCTAGTTTGTGCATGATTTGTTCTTGCATGGTTTATTGTATGTTCGTTGTCCCTGTTGAACATAACATAATCGATCAACTGTGGTTTTGTAACTTGTTGAAACCAAGACATAAACATGGAAGAACAGGAGATGGGAGCGAAATTCGAACAGAAGTATGTTACAAATGTCTACGATGCGATAGCGCCCCACTTTTCACACACACGTTACAAGGCATGGCCGTTTGTAGAGCATTTTCTAAAAAACCAACCTAAATGGTCTATTGTTGCTGATGCTGGTTGTGGAAATGGTAAATATCTTGGAATAAATCCAGATTTAAACATGATTGGATCAGATATGTAAGAACATTGCTCATCCTTTTAATCATCACAATAACTAGATCGGAGTCTTTAATAAACATTTGCAAAAATAGAGGATTTGAGTGCATGGTCAGTGATTGTACCAACCTACCATATCGCAGTAATTCCTTCGACGTTGTCATATCCATAGCTGTGGTGCACCACTTTAGCACAGTTGAAAGACGCATACAATCTCTAAAAGTAGGTCTAAGTGTGAATAAATAAACTAAAAAACTAACAGGAGCTCCTAAGGATCACAAAACCAGGAGGAAAGGTGTTAGCTTACGTCTGGGCTTTCGAACAAGTAGATAAAAAAGGAGAGCAGCGTTACAAAGAACAAGATGTCTTCGTACCTTGGCATCTTCAGAAGCAGTACAAAAAGTTGAATCAAGAAGAATTACCTCCAGGACTAGTTTTTGACAGATATTATCACATGTTCAAACAAGGAGAACTTGAGAATTTATTTAAAAAATGTGAAGAGATGAATTCCATAGTAGAAACAGCATTCGAGAAGGACAACTGGATTGTTGTAGTAGATAAGAAACAATAAAACAGTTCTGTAGAATATATAAATATTTTTTATTCTTCAAGAAAAGGTTCCATACTTTTTGTTCCACTCAACCAGCTCTTGAGTTATTTTTTGGTTAGTGCTTGGCCTCACCCTCCTGACACCAATCTCAAAATCACTGGCTTGAATCGCTCTTAGGTCATTTTTATTCACATGCAATAACACTTCATGGGACAGTTCACGAAGAGGAGCAAAAGACACATCTTGACACAAATTATACAAATCACTACCAGAGAATCCTTCAGTCATTGAAACAATTCTATCCAGATCCCTGGCACCAATACGAACATTATTTATTTGCTTCAACAACGTCACAACAAGAGATTTTCTTGCCTCCGAATCAGGTAAAGGTATGTACACTCTCTTCTGAAATCTTCTCAAGATGGCATCATCCAAGTCAAAGGGTCTATTCGTAGCACCCATCAAAAGCACTCTATATTCCTGTCCTTCACTGCTATTGCTTACGATTCCATCCATTTGCTTTAAAAATTCAGTCTTCATGCGACGAGAAGCCTCGTGTTCTTCGCTGCTCCTACTGCTCAAAACAGAATCAATCTCATCAACAAAAACAACACTCGGAGACAAATAACGGGCAAGTGCAAATAGTGCCTTGACCATTTTTTCGCTCTCTCCATGATATTTACCAACAATGGATGATGCGCTGATGGAGAAGAATGTGCATTTACTTTGTGATGCAACTGCTCTGGCTAATAATGTTTTGCCGTTTCCGGGTGGACCAAATAGAAGAACACCTTTTGCTGGCGAACGTAAACCCCCGAATAGATCTGGACGCAGGGAGGGTAAGATGACGGCTTCGAATAATGACTCTTTGGCTTCCTTCAAACCTGCTATGGAATCCCAATCAACGTTTGGCTTCTGCTCCACCACTTCGTTGAGAATTAAATCCAACATCTTCTTGTCCATGCCCCTGAGTTCGGGAGATTTAGACCAGTCTAGAGTTTTGTTTGGTGTCTTTTTCGTTTGATTTGCAGCGGACGTTGTTGGAGTGCTTTTGGGTCTGGTAAATTGCATCGAAGGAGGTAGGTTGGATTGCCTTGGTGGTTGTTGGTGCACTTGTGGCTGACTCTTTTCGTATTCTTCTTCTACGTCAATAGGTATAGAATTTGGGTTTGATGCACCTGTGAAGAATGAAACAAATCCATTTAGGAGTCCCGAAGATTGTGTGATTTGTTGTGATTTTGGTCTTGTGTTCCTCGCTCCCAAGATGTTTGATTCTAATTCGTTTAGCCTTGACGTGAACATTTTATGGTGCTCCAATAGTTTAGCCCTCATTGGAGCTACCGATGGCATTTCTGCGGGAGTGAACTTATATTTGAGTGCCTCGTTGGCATAGTGTATCCCTTCTCTATATTGTTCGACGGCAATCTCGTGTCGTTCTTTTTCATCAGCTGCCATCCCTTTTTCTAGGCTTATAAATGCTCTTTCGTAGTTGGACATGAACAGTGGAACAGATGAAGGACGACCATTTGTCATGTTCATTCATGTACAAAATGGAATATTCTATTTAATAAATTATAAAAGCTTCAAGAAGTTTGTTTATTAATACGTTACAATGCTCTTCTCCATAAAGTGATTTCTCTCTGTTTAAACAATCTTCTACCTTTAGTGTCACAAAGAGCGAGATGGATGAAGTATTTCACACTAAACTTGTTGTGGACGTTTGTGCAGGTTGGTGTTAGCTTCCATGCGTCAATGGCACTCAAGTAAATGCGAATTGGTACTGTTTCGTCTTTTGCAGGTGTTCCGTCAATAATCTCAAATTTCCTCAATACCTCTTGGTCTGTTACCGCATTTTCGCCGACTCCAGAGGTTTCCTATTTGGTGTTAGTCACCCAAAATTTTTTTAAAAGTACTTTTTTGATGAATGATACTTCGGCTTTGTCGATTTTTACTTTGACCAAGAAGAATTTAAGCTCGCCGAGAATACATCCCTTCTTTATTTCGTGGAAAACGTTATCGTACTTGATGGACAAAAGAACAGTTCCTTGCAAGCCGACCTCCATTGAAATACCAGGGTCTTCCTGTGTTATGGGTTAATGGAAAATTGAAAAGATGAACTTACTCCCTCAGGTTCGGATTGTGAGTTTTGGATCCAGAATTCTTGTTCTTTGACTACGGAGAACAAGTTCCTTATAATGGTGACCCTCAAAAAATAACGTAAATCGGTGTTGATTCCCCTATAGGACTCGTGCTCCTTCTCTACTGATTTGAAAACAAACTCATACTCAATGTCTTTTTCCCCAACAGAACCGACGGGTGCTAGTTCCTTATTTAAAGAGATGAATTGGGTGGAAGTGCGAGTCTCAAAATAGGTAACTACTGTGTTGAGAACGTGGAACGAATAAAGTATTACCTATTTCTCCTATTAATTCAATTTTAATTCCAGCGTGTTCAAAGGCCTTCTCTGGTTTTATAATAACTTTACCTCCTATTGGATCATCCTTATCAAAGCGCAGGAAGGTTTGTGGAGTACCATCACCAAACTGGTCATTTGGGTCTGCCACTGTAATTGTCTTTAAAATAGGTTTGGAGCGCGTGGACGTGTGAGTATCTTTTCCAAGAGATATTGATTCATCCAACACAATGTCAATTATAGCTGGTGTTTTGAATGACGTGAATAGCTTCTTCATCCTTGTACGAGACTTGTCTTTGCACTATTCCAACAATTCGTTACAAGCACTCAACTGAAAAGTAAAGTGACGCAACAACTAATCATGTTTACGAGTTATCAAAGCACAACACATACAAAGGTTGTCGAGGAATTGAGATAACCAACACAATCAATAACAGGGCAATAATACTACACAGATTTTATTGTTGCTCAAAGATTGTTTACTTTTCTTCAACTTTTTGATCATCTGTTCCGTGAGGCTTGTAGTATGAATTCAAGTGACCAACAACACTGTCATCTCTAATGTTTGCAAAAAACATCACACCACACATCATTCAAATCTTTTCAAAATCTCCATCTTGACAGTTGAAGAATAACAAATTCAACATATCTGTCAACAACTTGGCCTTGATATCATAATCAGGTTGGTAGACTGCACCAGCATTCTTACTCATCGCATCCATGTTAGGTATATTGTTGACTTCAAGCAAGTAAGGGCGTAATTGATCGTCCAACAGTACATCAAAGCCAAATAATTGGAAACATCTATGCTTATTAGAGTGATAGATTTCATTTTGAAATTTTGGACAGAGTATGGTCGACCTCACTGCGCATCGAATCAAATGGTGGACAGGTTCCCAGTCGATGCGTTTAGGTTCTAATTGAGAATCAAGTTCTTTGATGCTCATGTTTGTAATTGCACTTTCATTGTGTCTATTTATGGAACAATTTGTAATGTGCATATTTGACAGGTGACGAGTGGATGGGTCGTAATGATAGTCTTGACTTGCAAAGCGAACCATGCCATTCCTGTACAAGTAAATTTCACCTTGTTCTCGGTGAGTAACCAGTACATATAACCTCAAATCTATTTTTCTTTTTTGGACAAGAAGAGGATTTTTAATATATGTGCTACAAAGGAAGCTATCGGCATTTAATGTACATTTATTTAGCACCTCCTGACTAGATAATATTTGAACTCCCACGGCTTGCTTAGAATCGAATGGCTTAACGATCCATAAATCAACGGAATTGTTGAAATTTTGTAGATGCATCAGAAAATCATTTTTACATCTTGGAAGCGTAAATGTTTTGGGAACAAAATCAAATTCTGCAAGATTCAAAGCCATACAAGCCTTGTTTGTTAATTCATAAAAATTTGGAAAATGACTGATCAGTGTGTGCGAGGGCAGTATCACATTGTTGCTTGGATAGCGACAACAAAAATAAATGTGTATGGGTGAAGTTATTTTTGACCTTGGTTCTATAACTCGAACAAATCCATTTCCCTCTAAAGTTCTTCTAAGTACTGTGTATTGACATGCTTGCCTCGTGACAGTTCTTTCTAGAAAATATAACAGCGAATCCGGTTTAATGGTCGGTTCAGTTTCAATTACGTGTGAGAAGTTGCAATTATCACCCCGATCGCAAAATCCTTCTTTGTATTGATTGCATAACGGAGGAGGGGCAATCTTGGGTTTGATAATGACAAATTTCGATCTGTCACCTCCCAAGTTCATCTTCAGAATTTATGCTTATAGGTTGACCAATTAATTACAAAAATAAAATAATGGCCTCTAATTCGGTTCTTCTAAAATAGAAGCGTGATTCCTTTTTTTAGAAACCATTAATTTATAAAGATTGCAACTGATCATTTATTTTTCACGCTAACCGAAAATGAAAGCGGTGGGTATCGTTCTTATAGCTATAGCATCATTTGCTATTTGTCAGAGCTTTGAGCAGACATGGTATGCTAGATTATCGCAACCTACTAACTGTATAGTCTTGATTGTCCAATCGGATGGGCAAGGTGGAGCGATTATGGACTACCCCTTCCACACAACAGCAATGATACCTGTCAATGCATAGAAGGAACTCCCAAAAGAATAAGATTACCAGCTGCTGTTGTTGCAAATTGCTGGACTTGCAGTGCAGGATACGCGCATTGGTTAGTAACTCAAAACAAATTGGATTCGTGACATTATAGGTATGATTTGGGAATGAACCAGCCCTCTGATCCGTGCGCTTGCGTCGCCACAACAAAAGCCGCCAACGACCACAACACCCGCTCCAACCACCACCAAAGCTCCAACCACCACCTCAGCTCCAACTTATGACTGGTAAGTATCTTCACCCTTCACAGTTTAACAAGAGATAGTTGGACGTGTGCAAGCGGATATACTCATTGGTATGACGTAGGAATGAGCCAACCAGCTGATCGATGCGCTTGCGTTCCCATCACTACTACAAAGACACCCACCACAACCAGTGCTCCAACAAAGAAATCCACCATCGCTTCGCTGAGTCGCTTGCTAATGGCCATGACTCCCAATGCCACGTCAACGGGATCAATCAGCTTTAGTCCATTCGTGCAGCCATACTCTCCCTGGAATCCTGCTCCTGCATCACTTGTGAACACTCTGTTAAAGAACTTGGTCACAGTCAGCAAGTACAGAAACATCATGATATACGATACACAAGCTTCAACCGTTCAAATTGCAAAGAACAACGGCGTGACTGTTTTGGGTATCGTAGCCCTGACGAGCAATCCCACCACCAATACTGCCCTAGTTTCAACAGCAATATCAGTTGCTAGACAGTTCCCAGACACTTTGTTGGGTATATCTTGTGGAAACGAACTAGGTAGTAGTCTTGGAGTGACGTCAACCACTGCCTCTTTGGTCAACGCATGTCTCACACAACTCAGACAATCTGGTATCAAACAACCCATCGGTTGCATCGATACATTTAATTCTTGGTACAATAACGGTGCTTGGAATGCGATATCAGACAATGTTGATTTTATTGGGGTCAATGATTATCCGTGAGTCGAATCTACAATTCTTTTCAATAATTGTTTATAGATGGTTCGCCAATATCTATACCTCTGGTGCCTTCACATGTGCCACTCCATCTACAGCAGCAAAATGGACTCTTCAGGCGGTGGCGAATTTGGAGGCACTATATCCTAACACGCAAGTGATTCTGACAGAGTATGGTTGGCCAGGTGCGCCCGAAGGTTATAATATTATAAGTAAGAATGTAAATAATAATCAAGTCTGTGCACCAGGAAACAATGCTAATCAAAAGATCTCTGTCCAAGCAGTTGTTGATACATTTAGGAGTAGCGGAAGGCCTTGTAATCTCTTCTCTGCTTACCGCGAATTGTGGAAATCTTCTGACCAGTATCAAATCGAAACGAATTGGGGAAATTGTTACGGAAGTGCACCTTATGCATGTCCTAACCTACCAATATGAATGCATGTATAGAAAGTAGAAATATTGACTACTTTATTGAAATAAAATTCTCATTTATTAATTCATTGTTAGTTCTATCTACATCAGTCAGGCGATGCGAAAGCGTTAAACTATAATTGATATGGCGTGAAGAAAGCGAAAGGTCGATGTTCAAAATTCTTCCTTAAATTCTACCGTGTTAAAAACAAAGTACAAAATTGACAAAGTAAATTATAATTTATGGCATTTATTGGTCCTTACATCAAAACAACAATAATGGCGATCATAGCTACCCATAAAGAAGCAACAGTCTTTGGTGAACTGCTGGTTGCGGTTGGGACTGGGGTCATTGTTCCAGTTGCAGTTGGAGTGGGTGTTCTGGTTGTGTTGCTTGGGGTAGGAGTTGGGGTTGCAGTTGAGTTGCTAGTTGGAGTAGCTGTTACGGTGGCATTTGGGTTGATGGTAGCTGTTGGGGTTGGGGTAGGAGTTGCGGTTGCAGTTGGTGTTGGTGTGCGTGTTGGAGTTGGTGTGGGGGTTGCAGTTGGAGTTGGTGTTGGAGTTGGTGTTGGTGTGGGGGTTGCAGTTGGGGTTGGAGTTGGAGTTGGTGTGGGGGTTGGGGTTGGTGTGGGGGTTGGTGTGGGGGTTGGGGTTGGAGTTGGGGTTGGAGTTGGGGTAGGTGTTGGGGTAGGTGTTGGGGTTGGGGTTGGTGTTGCAGTTGGGGTTGCAGTTGGTGTTGGGGTTGCAGTTGGGGTTGCAGTGGTTTGTGATTGTACGCAAACAAATAATACTGCAAGAACAACAGCAACTATCAACTTCATGTTCATTCCTTTTTTGCAATTGTTGCTTAGCTAAGCCAATCCAGCATTTAATTTATGTTGGCTGATTTGAAATACGTTGGGGCAATACCGTTGGGTAGCATCCAAAATAGACATAAAAATTTTGTAATTAAGGATTTTTATCCTATTTTTATACAATCAACCACCAGTTGTAACAAACGCCAAAATGGATTTTGATATTTCTGTGGCCTTTGTTGGGAATTTTGTACAGGACACAATTAAAACATTTCACAATCCCAATGACGTCAGCAACCTTGGTGGATCTGTGGCGTTCGGTTCTAAGGCTGCGCGTGCGTACGCCTTTGAGAACAAGACATTTATTTACATAATTTCAAAGTTAGGTAGAGGAGATCACACATTTATGGATCCTTATCTGGAAGATATGAGAAAAACTGGGATAGATGTTGATCACGCTCTCTCTTATGAAGAAGTTGGGAACATGACTTGCTACAAACTTACTTATACGAACCCTGAGACAAATTCAAGAGATATGATTTTGCAGAGGAGGGGGTTCTCTCTAAATGATAAAGACTTTGTAATAAATGCTCTTCGTAAGGCGTCATGCCTACCAGATTTAATTTTTTTCGTGCCCGTTGCAGCAGAATTTGATGCTCAACTTGTAAAAAACGTTGTTACAGAGCTTGTGAAAGATTATAAATCTGTACCCAACAAACCGTTTCCTTTTATTATCACAGACATTCAAGGTTATGTGCGTGCTTTTGATCCTGAGTCGGGAGCCGTTTCCATTCTTTCTTCCAAGGAACTAATCAAGACTTTAAATCGGTTAGGAAAGTACGTGTTCTTTTTAAAATGTGATTATGACGAAGCAAAATCTGCTTTATCCGATCTTGTACAGGATCAATCCGCCCCAACTCCAACACAATGCGCGGAGATGTTGCATAGAATATTTGGATTCAAATGCGTTGCTGTAACAATGGGTCCGGGTGGTTGTGTAGTTTCCGCTGCTGTCAATAAGGGTACAAGGAATATTGATATACTCCCATCAAAGAGCATTGAGGACAACTTCGACATTATTACAAAATATATCTCAGCATTCACACCCAAAAGAGTTGTTGATGAAACTGGGAGTGGGGACACATTTTTATCTACAACGTTCACTGAATTACTCTTGTTGTTGAAAGAAGGCGGAGCAGAAAGAGTGGACCAAATAAATTGTGATGTGCTGTTTGAGGCCGTAGAGTTGGCCAGTGCAGCAACCAGTCATCTCGTAGAACGCAATCACGATCAAATATTCTCCACAAGACAAAACGCCAGAATCATCCGCAACAATAACAAGAGAAACAAACCATTTGAATAAACTATACAATATTATTTGTTATACTTGCGTGCATTATTTGGTGTGGTAGCTCTCACAGGAGTAACCTTATTCTTTGAAGTCGGGGAAGAAGCGCCGGAAAGCCACGGAAAGCATCCGCTGCTCCCTATCCTTTTAGGTCGTCTTTCTTCAATACCCATCTTCTTCTCCAGCACCTCCACCCTCTTCTTCTCTTTATCCAAATTCTGCCGAACTTTATCGACCTCCTGCCTCTTTTCTTTTATCAACAACTCTGTGATTTCGTTCAGGCGAGAAATCTCTTGCTCCTTGACGCTCAATATGCTCTTCATGTCCTTTATGGTCACACTCTTCTCGCTCAACGAGTCGTTCAACAGTCTAATTTCCTCCTCCTTATCCTTACCACCGCTCAATACTTGTTCGTCGCCAAGATAAAAATAAGCAGTGATGCCGCTCTGCAGATAAAAGCTATTGCTCTTGCTGCCCATCGGGTTCGGTTCATTATTGGCATCCAATAATATGGTGCCATCCCAATCAGACGGCAAATCGGTCTGCTGATACATTTTGCATACCCTCATATAGAACCTCGAGATTTGATCGGCGTCGTTGGCCTTGTATAACTTGTTGAAGACATTCATGGCGGCAATGAATTTACGGTGCTGGAAGAAATTTACACCCTTTAAAAATTCACGTTTCCTCTCGTCAGAATACAAGCGATTGTTCCATTTGCGGTCATATACCTCGTAAAACTCCATGGCATCTGGATTCTTCGAAGGTTGCAAGGTAGTAGTGACCGTAGTATCTTTGTTATTAATAGCGCTGCCAGACAACGGACTTGATTTCGACAATATGGGAGAAGCAATAGAGGAGGCCAAAGGATTTTGAAGTCCATTTCGACTATTGTTCCTACTGGGCGACATGCTCCTTGGTAGCGGTGGCGATGTCGTCTGGTTATAGCTACTCTTGGACAATGAGTTGAAGTGATTGGTCGGCGTTGAGTTTTTCTCGTTTAAAAATCGAAAACGACCCAATCGACAGTACTGTACCGTGGTTTCGCCTATTTTATGATCCTTGATGTGAATCACCCTGTCGATCACTTCGTTTGTGGTCAATATGTACATGCCTAATTTTCTGGCTAGTTTTTGTAAATTTTGAGTGGTTGTCAAGGTGTCACTAAAAGCAGCCATTTCTATTTTTTGATTCGGGTAATGTAAGCTACCCAATTTGACCCTTCCGTGATGGATTGCTATTCTCATCTCCTCTTGTAGCATCTTCTTGTCTGTTATTCCCTCCTTGTAAGCGGTCGTAATCTCCACTGCAGATTTCATGGCGTCCTCCACCGTCTCTGGATATAAGCACAGCAATGAATCGCTCATGATATTGTGCACGACTCCGTTGTTGCTGGTTACGTTCGGACCTACTTTTGCTAACAATTGATTGACGCTGTTAAATGTGTCCACTGCACTTTTTGATTCGGTTGATGCGATGTGGAATTTCAAATCGGCGAACATGACGGTCATGCTTTTTGTGACGCACTCCTCTGGTTTGTCTTTTGTGGGAGAAACTCCGCCGCTAATGTAGTTGAACAGATCGCTTGGGTTGAAGCCGCGGTTGGTTTGGTTATTTTTGTAATTGGATAGTGCGACGTCGACGATGGTGATGATCAATTCCTTCTCTCGATCTGTAAAGGCCGTTTTATCAGGAGCGCCCTCTAAATATAAATACCCCACCACTGTTGAGTCGATTACGATGGGTGTGCACAATATGCATTGGACTGATTTGTGAGGTTTAAAATTGTACTCATTCTCGTCTTCGCTGCTCTGTATATTATTTATTAACAATGTGGACGTGCTCTTTTTAGAAACCAAATTCCAAACGGCATCCTTTTCAGAAATGGTAACGTTACGTTGTTGTATTGATCTGTTGTCTCTTTTACATTCTGCTACCATTATCCACTTGGAACGATCTCCATCGTCTGATAAAATCAAACAACATTTTTCGGCATTAACCTTATCTATCGCCACTGTGATTGATGGAATAAAATCCACCTTAATACCATTGGAGGACCAATTAGGGCTAGAAACGGCACACTTTTGAAAACTGTTCCTCCGGATGGGTATCACTACCTGTGGTTGACTGGAACTAACATCATTACTATGTGGTTCCCTGACAAAATATTTATCTTTTATATTGCTCATCCTCCTGCTCCCTAAAATATTCCATTCCCTAGAAAACTCGACTAGTAAATTTTTTGTTGACTCGGTCTCATTTTCTGATTCATCCTCTTGATAGATTGTAATCAGTGCAGATAGGCACTCGACAACACCCCATCGATAACCACACTGTCTCATTAATGAAAGAGATTTTTGAAGTAATGAAATGATCAAATCTTTGCTTTGGTTTTGTAGAGTGGATATACACGCCTCCGCTTGATATGTCATGGCCCTTAATGTTGCACTATTTGATTTGGTAGTGTAGTGAGATAACAGCTTAAAATGGGATTTGATGAGATCTAATTTCTTTTGGCGATCGACAACATCTGTAGAGTCTTGATAAGCTCTCATTATAATCCGAATAGCTGTTTCTGATGACATATAAAAAGGATGCAGCCCCATCATATCAGTTTTGTAACTGTCCGCTGATACTACGTGTTCCATAGCTAACGTATTTTCGTTCCTGATGTAATAAAATACTGCTTTAGACATGTGTACAATAAACCTCGCACCAGGTAACTTAGTAAAGTCACCAGTTGCAAATTCCACATTGTAGATTTCAGTTTTTCCTCTTAGCAACTCTAATACTGGTATCTGAGCCCTTATGCAATCACATAAGAATGTATTATTGGTTTTCTCACAAACTGACATCAAATGGGATGCTTTTGTAAAAATATCATTACAGTTGTGGCCATATATGATAGCTAAAGAGATTTCTTGTACAGAGGATAAAAGATAACTACCTAATTGGAGGTTGCTGTGATAGGGACTTCCGTGATTTAATATTTTGATTGGATCTTCTTGACCAGACTCTGACCAGATGCTCATGCTGCTAGTTAAAAAGTTTAACATGCAGTAATCCTCATAACTGTCCATTTTGTGCGCTAACTTATATCCTGCTTCGAATATACATATTCCTTTCTCTACTTCTTCTGTGAATACTGTCCATACCCAACCAAACATTGCGACTGCTAATCCTGCACATTCACAGACTCCATGTTTTGTAACAATGAGACCGCATATCATAGCTAGAGCAGTCATATGTAGTTTATTGACGTCGTAAGACAAGAACATAATGGGCAATGATGCGACCAACGCTGATAAAAAAGCTCTAGTTTTTTTGTCACTGTCAGGTATCACCTTCAAATCTTCCAGTTCCTGCTTCAAATCTGTACATTTGTCGAAAAAGGATTGGTTCAGATGCCTTCGCTGTTTGACTACCCATTGTAGGATTTGGTCATCCACATCACTTACATCCTCAGATATATCCATCATCTTAAAAACGCTGAGTAGGCTGTGATACCCTAGCTGATAGTATTTGTGGGTCGCCGAACAACATTTAATAAGAGCAGCATAGCACTGTATGATGAGAACCTCATCTTTTGCTTTAGATATACAACTTTGATAAATTTTAACGGCTTCGTCTAATTGTTCTAAAATCACATGTACGTCACCATCTAGAATGTCGGCCTCAATGAATTCGTTTGAATTCATCATGTCATATACTCTTAGTAGTGATTTGGCCTTATTAATGTATTTGGTGGCGAAACTTGTATTGGATTGTTGAATTGCAGTTTTGGCGCACAATAAATTCAACTTGACCGTGATTATAGTTTCCTCTTCTGATGAAATGTTATCACTGCTTCCAACATCTTTAAAAGTATCGCGTTCTGACAAGTATACTGCTTGGTGAAAGTCTCTGCTCACGAAGTTATAGTAATTCTTCTTAAAGGCATTCTCTGAAAACCAACCCTCTTGTACGCTGTCCTGAAGCGCTGACTCTGCCTCCTCTGTACTTATTTGAAAAGCCGCTGCTAAATCGGTCGAACTGAATGTAATCCCTAAAAGAGACGCGTATGAGATGAACGACTGCGTCAATTTGTTTGCGGCTTTGAGTTTTATTATTAGGCCCCTTACTTTCTTGTCTGTTGCGCTTTCTGTCGATCTTCGCCTTGTTATAACGCCATCTTTTCGCTTGTTGCTTTCAGATGGGGAAGGAGGTGTTGAGGGTGATGTCAAAATACTTTCACGAAATTTAGGTAGCTGTCCTCCAATATCTGCATTCGATGTAAAGGCATCACCAGAGAACATAGGTGACACCTAATCACCTTTTTGTAAAGTCTCAGTAGACGATTAATAGTTTGGTTGTCTTTCATGTCATTTGAGGGCGGAAATGGCAGTTTTTTGTGTATTTTAGACCTATTCAAGTTCTGTAATAACATAACGCGAGCCTCTTTCTTCAAATTATAAAGTCGTTTTAGTCAGATGTTTATGTTTTAGCGCTTAGATAGATCAACCAAAACTATACGTAAATGGAAGAACAACAGAGTACACCTAGTGGAAGTAATATTGCTCTCGTTAAAACTCTCTGATATGCCAGATGAGATGAGAACTGATTCTGTCGAAACCGTATCAACTGCTATTGAAACAGCGCTAGAAAAGCACCCTCAGAACTATGAGGTAAAAACAAAAAAAACAACTTTATTTAATATATATAAGAATGCGGCAAAAGCAGTGAAGATGCAGATGGACAAGAAGTATGGAAAGAGTTGGCATTGTATAATTGGTGAAGGATTTGGATTCAATATAACATATGAACTTAAAAACCTCTTATATATGTTCTTCAATGGAAACCTAGCAATACTTGTTTTTAAAGGTAAGTCCATACAATTGTTATTGTCTAAAAACAAAGCTCTGTAATGTATTTAATAAACCGTTATTTTACTGTTGTTTACGAGCATCTTTCAAATAATAAATCAGATTGTTCATAGTTACTAAGTGTTTTGGTTGTTAATCATCATCCTCTTTGATGTCAAGATCGAATCAAAATGGTTTAGTCAACTGCAACAATGGCACAACAGCCCCAACACCACCAACCTTTCTCTCACCATATT
Source organism: Acrasis kona (assembly GCA_026419775.2). Classification (NCBI taxonomy): domain Eukaryota; phylum Heterolobosea; class Eutetramitea; order Acrasida; family Acrasidae; genus Acrasis; species Acrasis kona. The sequence goes on from JAOPGA020000167.1 coordinate 95,809, forward strand.
ATTGCTGGTTTGTATTCAAATAAATTACGTAAACTAATCAAATTAAGGTGCTATCGCTGGTACTAGCGAGATTTTGGTTATGTACCCACTTGATGTGGTTAAGACCAGAGCCCAGCTTAGTACAGGAACGGCAAAAGCGCTACCCATCTTTGGAACCATGAAAAGTATTGTTAAAGAACACGGAATAGGAAGATTATATCGAGGCATCCTACCTCCCATTTTGATGGAAGCACCCAAGCGTGCAGTGAAATTCTCTTCGAATGAGACAGTAAGTCAATTGCCACGGTTTTTAATTTATGTCAGTACAAAGGATGGTTTAGTCGAAATGGAAAATTATACCAGTCAGGGGCAATTGCATCCGGTATGATGGCTGGTGTCACCGAAGCATTTGTGGTGGTACCTTTTGAACTTGTGAAGATCCGTCTGCAAGCCAAAGAAAATGCTGGTTTATACCTCAACACCGCTGATGCAATCAAGAAAATCATGAAGAACGAAGGCCCTTTAGCATTTTACAAAGGTCTAGAGAGCACCATTTGGCGTAACGCCTGGTGGAACGGAGGATACTTTGGTTTGATCTACTATTTAAAGAACACTGCATTACCGAAGGCAAACAATGAGACACAAGAATTCTTCAGAAACTTTATTTCAGGTGCAGCTGCTGGAACTTTCGGTACAATGTTGAACACACCAAGTGACGTTGTCAAGACCCGCATCCAAAATCAATACGCTACACTCAAGCCAGGAGATGTTCCAAAGTACAATTGGACTTATCCTTCCATGGCTCTGATCTACAAGGAGGAAGGGTTAGTTTACTTTTATTTTCTTTATTAATTTATTTGTAGTGTGAAAGCTCTTTACAAAGGATTCTGGCCGAAGGTATTGCGTTTAGGTCCTGGTGGTGGAATCTTATTGGTTGTCTTCGACTATGTGACAAACTTCTTGAAAGAACATTAAACATTGTTACTTTTCAATACAGGGTTAACTTTATTTTACATAAATTTTGACCGTCTTCTTGATCTTGCAGTTTAATTTCGGTAACAGTTGGTTTGGATCTGCCATGAGGGTAGGCTCTTTGACGTTAACTGACTTCTTGGCAAGATCGTCATAACTGCTTTCGAGATATGATGTTTCCCTCAACCAATAGTCTTTGCTGTAATCCGTGTAGAATCTATTGTCAATCACGCGCACAACTACACCATCCACACGCAAGAAGAATCTCAAAAGAATGTAAGCATACTCTCCCATGAAACGCGTCTTTACGCTCAACTGACCAGTTCCATGATCATGTAATTCGTCCTCGTACAGAACCAATTCGTCATAAAACAGAATAGGATCGCGACGTTTTAGTCTTTCGTAGTCCACACCTTCTGTTGTGTCCTCAATTACAGGCTGATTTTCGCTCCCTTTGATGCTCATTGATCCTTTATATAACGTTGTAAATGTCCAGTCAATGTTATCGTCTCTTTCTTCAATGGTTTTCGTTCTAAAGTTGTTCATCATTTAGTTGTTTATAGGTCTTACCCATCTTGAAAAGCAGCGTTAATGTTTTTGGTGTCCCATGCACATCCAACCTTCACACCTGATACACCTTCATTTTGAAGTACATCAGTTTTCGCATTTTTCAGTCCATCAAGGGCATTAAATTCTAGTTTAAAACCAGTCTCCTTGTTCTCGACATACAGCTTCGAATCAAAAAGCATCTCCGGTAACGAAAATACATCCAACAAAGTACTATATTCTTCTGTTCTGGTTTGTGATAAGATGGGCGTGCGATGTGAGGTTACGCTCCACTGCAAGATGTTAAAAGTTTTCTCAGGTCCAAACATGTTTGGGATTGGGGTGGATCCTGGAATTCGTGTTGGTACGGTCGGCCTTTGCATATTTCTATCAAACAATGATCCGACAAAATTTTACAAGAACAAAAAAGTAACAAACAACAAGTTTTATCAAGTACATTTCACACCGCCTTAGGTGGCTTGGAGATTTTCTTATTCAAGTTCTTATTTTGGATAGTGTAGAATTTTCCATAACATGCCCTACACAACTTTCCTTCGCTCAAGTCATTTCTATTAAAAGATTCTTCATACATTGGGATCATGTCGGGTTTTAATGATAAAGTTCCTGATTTAAAGTCGGTTCCTTTGCAAACAGTGCATGGTGATGCATTGTACGTGGTTAAGCAGTCCGTACAAACTCTCCCACAGCTAACCTTTTTGTTGAACACTAATTCGTACAGATATACATTGCTCTTTGTGATTTGTCTCTTAATGTCTCCCACTTGTGATTTCCTTGTCTTGTGACACACGCTGCACTTGAATGATGTGGTGGCTCCTGCAGCTGATTTACGTGGCTTCTTTGATGGCCTTTCTGTATACTCTTCGTCTTGTTCATCAATGGTGGCCTCGTTCTCGTTCTCTTCTTCCGCGTCGCTAATCTCATTATCTTCATCTGCAGACTCTGATGGGCTTTGATAATCCTGGTCGCTGTCAGCTTCTCTTTTTGATCTCTTTGAAGGTAATTGCTTGTGTGATGTTTCTGGTGTGTTGTTGCGGCTTGCTGGTGATGATTTGCCGGTGATTGGAGATAAAACGGGCGTAGGCGGCTTGTCCTCAGGATCACCCATAATAATGTCGTGTAGACTAAACTTAGTTCTTGCTCTTGGTTTTGGGCTTGGCTGCTCTGTGTTTGATTGAGGTTTGGTGGGAAGCAAGTCCGGTAATTTGAAGCTTGTATCCCTTGAAAGTTGGTTGAGGGCTGAGTTAATGGAAATGGAGGCTTCGTCGTGGCCGTTGATATCCACACCACCAATTAGTGATTTTATTTCGTCAAGGGCTTGTTTCGCTTTTACAGCATGTGGGTCCGCCTGGTTACATACTCCAAAAATAAAAGGGGGTGTTAAAGATGCTTTGTCTATAACGTTGTCGCGATAAGGCTGGAATACAAGTCTGTACAGAGGGTACTCTGATTGTTGCTGTGGTTGGAATTTGAAACTAACAACCTCTTGCAGCTGGTTGAAGATGTTTGTTGGAGTCACGATATCAACCCTAAACTGTGTACTACCCGTAGAGTTATCAAACTGTATTTCAACGTTATTGTTTTCGCCGATTATTGTGAAGAGAGGCTTATTGATGTTTGCACACCCCATCCATTTTGCTTGGCTTTCGTCTCTCATTAGTCTCTCGGCCAACATTATGAATGATGATTTTGGTTCGTTCGCGGCATCGTCTATTTGTGCTGTGACTGTCACAACCCCTTCATCTATGTCAAGCGTCTCTAGTTCAACCTCATGGGCTTCTGTCTTGCTGGTCTGTATTGTTATGTACATATAATACGGTTATATGTTTTGATCAAAACAAACAAAACAACAGAGTCTAAAAATAGTTTAGTAGAATTATAAAATAGAAGTAAGATATAACAACCTCCGATATGATTGTTGAATAATTACTTATCCACAAGGAAGTGGTTTAGTTGTTATGTGCAGCCAATCAAGGTGGGAAAATTGAATATTCAAGGAAATAACCGAAATTTTTCGAAACAATGATGTACTGGCGCGGGATGAATTCCCTATTACATGACGATGGATGTATGCAAAGACCTTTTTAAAAGAGGTTCAGATACAAGTGATATGGTCGAAATGCGGAGGTTTTTAACTCCGTGTGTGGAGAAAAGTGAACTGGACACGCGCAATAAAAGTTACGTCAAAACCATTTTACACAGCACAGTATCCCCTAGGATGGCATAACATGTGAGCGAAAGATGTTTTTTGAACAAACCATTATACTCACAATTCTACAAAGAGATGACGTTTTCCTCATAATATTACGTTTCCACAAACAATATATTGAAGGAGTTGCTCCATTCACAGCGCGGACGAAACTAGAGTTTTTTTAACAACAATTTGGGGAGGATTTGAAATCCAAGGACTCGAATTTTGTTACAAATTACTAGACAATAAATGTTATTATACTTTTTATTTTTACTGCATGGCTCAAGTTTGTGTAGAAGACCGTGAGACTTTGAATACGTTCCATTCAGAAACTTGAAGTGACTACTCAATAACTTGTCGTTTTTTTGGCGTCGAGTTCGTCATCCGAGAATCTTGGTTTGTACTCTTTGAGTTCTCCGCATCAAATGTGTATCCTTTCGCATATATCAAATTTGAAATTTTCTCTCCCAACAGGTAACTTCTGAATCTGTTGAGAATAATTCCAAAATTCGAGTCAAAGGCGGCGTTGATCGGACATCGATCAAATCTTCTTCTTCCGTTATGTTACGATCATACATCATCATTTGTGTTATTAATTGACATTATGCCAATATTACAAAATTAAAAATAGGAAAAAATGTATTTTTGAAAAGAATTCTATTTCAATAAATTGATAATACAAAAACAGAAACGGAATGAACGAGGTAGGTTCGCAGTTTATCTTATCCATATGACCGCGATAGTTCATAAATGTTGATTTAGAGCCTTTATCATGCATGATCAAAGTGACAATATCAGAAAATAAGGTTAGTAGATACAATGCCTTTGGTACTCATCTATTTTGAAGAACATAATAAACAAACTGAATTCTAGTGTTGATGACACATCCTCTAATAACCAAACGCAACAATACCACTATTGTGCGTGTTGCCACGAAGTACACAATTCAGATAGATTCCTGGAAACACACTACATCGACCTACAAACAGAAAACATGCTTAATACAGTCCTAGGCCTTCAATGGAAAGATGAAGCTACCAAACTATTTCAATTCCTTGGTACACAAGTACTAGTTTGCGATGCCTCCTACAATTTCTACAATAGAGAATACCATAACACTGCCTCAATCAGTGAACCCATCATGATGATGTCCTTGGTTGAGTCCATCAATACAAGTCACATCCGAACATTAGAGGAGCTAAAATTTCCAACTGCGTCAGCACCACCACTGGACCAAAGTTTCTTCTCAAGCTTCTACAATCCTTTTGTAGTTGAGTCATTGAAGGTAGTGGAGCCAAAGACACAAACCACCATGCCAACGGTTGTGGAGGCTAAGGAACAGGTTTTAGACGAAGACGGTCTAGCAACAAAGCTCATTGATGAACTTATAGACTATACATTCACAACATGTGATCAAGAGTGGTTCAAGATACTTTCAAGAGCTCTGTACGTAAGAGACGATCGACTAGAATTGGGTCAATTCCTTGTATCAAATCAAAAATCAAAAACGCATTCAAAGGTTGCCTCGCAATCATTCAAAACATCCAGCTCGTCAAGTCAACCAACAGTAGCATCGGAACCATCGGATGTGTCTACCAAGATTAATACAGCAACAAAAGGAAACGGCAACGTCAAATCTTTAATTGCAAAGTTTGAAAAGTTGGCGAAAGACAACTTTAGAGATCAATTCGATTATCGATCAAACCGCCTTTTGAGAGATTTACAAAAACAAGCCAAAAGTAATGTACAGAACACATTTTGGAACATTTTTGATGAATACACCGGTGGGCATTTCTCATCTCTACACTCCCAAAGTATAGCAAGCATCGACACGTACATGTTTGGTTACATGTTGTCTCCATTATTGGGCGTATCACCTGTTGTGGATATTTTCTCATCTGTTCCGGACTTGTCAAACTTGGAGTGGATGAATCAAGCCTACATGCCAGAGATGAATTTGATGGGTCCTTCATGTCATGGAATGTTCAATTCGTTGGGGTCCTACCAGCCAATGTCAGTTCCTCCGCTGGTCAATCATAGTTTCGACTTGATGATGGGTATGCCTAATCAACCATCTCTACAGTACCAGCCTCTTGAAGAATTATCATTCGACGTGAACCTAATGGGACCTCATTCGCACTGCCTTCCAACCAAGTTTACGATTAGATTACTATCAAGGCTCGCTCATGGGACCATCACTTCAATATGCCCCTCTTCATGGAATGCATTTTTATGGTGGTGTTGAACAATACATGAATCCAAGTGTCGGCATTCCATCTCAACCTAGCATCGGATATCAACCCTTCGAATCCTTTGTGCCCACTCTGCCCTCGATGGCGATGGTTCATCCAATCATGTTCCAAAGTAACAATCATTTACCAGAGATGTCTCATGCCGCCCATCATGATGGATTCGTATCGACGTTAGGTTCGTTGTATAACCAAATGCAAGATGGACCTCAAGTGATGCACTTTACCATACCAGATAACATTTGGATTCCCTCCGTTCCTCATCACCAAAATGAATCAATCGTGGTTGACAATCAAATTTCAACACAACCAACTAACGATCATGATGGAGAGCAATCATTGTATCCCTCTAATTTGAATATTGATGGACTTAATTCTATCATGCCTCTACTTGAGATGATACAACAAGTGCCATCACAAACGTTCACGATGAGTTCACAAGATGGAAATGTTGGATGTTATCAACGGCCTGTGGATTTGCAAAATACAATACAGCATGGATCCATGCCATTGAATCAATCATATCATACGATCTATGATCAAGTAGTGGGAGCATCTATGCCCCAACCTGTACAGCAACAAACCTTTGAAATGCCTTCCTTGATGGAGCACGTGAACCAGACAGTGTATGAAGCAACGAACGGCAAACAATTAGCACATGTGCAGTACGAAGCTCCCTCTACTTTACCAGTCTTGTTTGATCAACATTTGAGTTCCCCTCAGGTCAATTCATCCGCTTCGCCCATTCAACAACCATCTACACAAGCATTCACTTTGAGCGACGTATCATCAATGTTACCACCGACATCTGTTACCTTCAATAACCAACCTTTATCGCACGCAACCAATCACATTTCTCCATTAAATGTTCATCAGACACAAGAACCATCGTTGAACATTTCTAACTCATCTACTATGATAAACAAGCCAACTGTTCAATTGAGCCAATCCGTTAATGCTGAGAATATTGTTCAACAACAGTCACATAACAGCACTACATCTACAACAAATCAAATACAAACTCCCAATCAAGAGAATACTGGTGGTCAAATTCAGTTGCAGAATCAAACTGCACAACAACCAATTCAACAAGTGAACATTGATAACCACCCAATTGTGCAAATCATATCACAACCACCCCAACAAATTTCAAATACTGTTCAAACAAGTCAACAACAGATTATACGACCAACAGTAAATTCAATTCACGCCACACAACCATTCGATTCGATTCAAACACAAAATCCAACCAATAACCAACATTCAATCGCACAAGATCAAAACATTCAATTCATTGATCAATCAATTCACATCTCTCCTCAATCCATCACCAATTCGCAAACTAGTCAACCATCACAATCAATCACAATTACACCTGCTGGTCCACCTCAAATCTCCAATATCAATTCCATTATTCAACCATCAAATCAATCTATTCAAATCACATCGAACATGAATCAGTCCAACGTGGTGAATCAAATTCATCATGATTCTGAATTGAAAGATGATCAAGTTGTTTTACATCAAAACAATATTCATCAGGTGGTGCAACAATCACCTCAATTAGTAGCTACAAACACTCAAGATAATCTAATCATTCATCAATTGATTGATGATAAACAACAAGATGATTTACATCAAGACGACATGGTCGCTATTCATTCAAATGTAGTATCGCTACAAGATCATCACCAACATGATTCATCCATTCAACCAATCATGCATTCTAATCATGCACCCATCAACATGTACCAATCTAATGTTGATTCATCATTGATTCACAATAATCAATCATTGGTCATACCACCATCATCATCTTCACCAGATTCAATTAATCAAGTGGTGGTAGATATACACCCAACAATGAACATTCAAGCACCAATTATTCATGCTGCTAATCATCATCATGATAATAATACTCAACAACAAAATATTATTAATTCTGTGGATGAATCATCCAATGTTCAAATTACTCCAATTCAACAAATCGATTCTTCCATTTCCATTCATCATCCCATTGATTTACATCATCACATCAATCAAATCGATCAACAGAATGCACAAATCACTACCAATAACATTGATCAATCTAATCATGTTGTTACGCACGTCACCCCTCAACAACCACTTCATCTACACAATAATGAAGATAACAAGATCGTGGTCACTGCATTGAATCCAATAACTATCAATCTAGAAACAACACAAGAAATCTCTAACAGTGATCAAATCACCACTTGTGCAAATGAACCAATTCAATCAACAATTGCAAATCATCAGTTCAATCCACAATCCACCGTCTCACACAATGTATCACTCGCAAATTCATCCATCGTACCATCAACGATCGACAATTCATCCACAATTACTACTTGGTCACAAGAGAATACAATCATTCCATCCACAACAACTACAAATCAATTCAACATCACCAACAACGCTAATCATGACATTGCATTCCCAGTGATTGTTCAACCAGCAGCAGCGAATCCAACTCTAATCCAAAACATATCCATTGTTGATGTTCATAATGATCAATCCAATATCACCACTGATGTTATTTCAGAAGATTTGATCGTGAATGCATCCAATGCATCACCTATCGTACAACAACAAATCAAATCAAACAAGAATCATAACAATATCAACAAACCATCATTCTTTGAATCCATAAAGATGAAATTTAAAAAATCAAAAAATGATCATAATGGCATTGCTACTAATACTACAAGTACATTAGTGATGAATACGAATCAAATTGAACAAGTGTTACCTAGGACAGAAGCAAATGCGTTCATTCCATCCTACTCTCATCAAAATGTATTACCTATTAGTAATAATCATCAAATACCATTTGTTTGTACTGATTCTACATTCATTCCGTCCTACTCTAATCAAGATGTGCTACCTATTAATGATCAAATATCAGTTGTTTGTACTGATTCCACATTCATACCATCCTACTCTAATCAAAATGTATTACCCATTAGTAATCAAATACCAGTTGTATGCACTGATTCTACATTCATTCCATCCTACACTAATCAAAATGTGCTACCAATCGTATGCACCGATTCTACATTCATACCATCCTACTCTAATCAAGATGTGCTACCTATTAGTAATCAAATACCAGTTGTATGCACTGATTCCACATTCATTCCATCTCATCCACAATCAAATCAATTGCATTCCACCGCAATCATCAGCAATCTACCACCAATTACCAATCAAACCACAACAAATGAACAACAACAACAACAACCATGTCTCATGAAAGTATTGAGCCCTGGTGCAGTTCAACCTAGTTTCGTACAAGCACTGCCCGTCAGTGAAACCATCATCCCAACCAATGCAACCACCACCACCATTACTAATGCACCTACCACTCAACCATCAAAAATATCCAATCTAAGGATCGTATTGAATGTGATGGGTGTTGTGTTTTGGGTATTTGGTAGTATATTGAACATTGTTGGCGATGGATTGGTGTTTACTTCCAATTCAAGTGGCGCAACCAGCGCTGGTACCTTGTACATTATTGGATTCTCGTTGTGGATTATTGGAAGCATCGTGCACCCTGGTCTATCCACACTGCATTCCCTATTCCATTTGGAAAAGAAATATTTAGCTAGTCGCATACTGTACCTATCAGCCAGCGTGATGTTGATTTGTTCCATGATTCTATTTGTTATTGGTGCTGCTCTGTTTACTGCCGCTGCTTTTGGATTTAGTCTTGCTGCACAAGTCATATGGATCGTTGCTGCTTCATTGTGGTTGCTCTCCACGCTGGCGATGGGTGTGGATGTAATGGTGGCGATTATGATTGGTACCATTCAATTGAGAAGAGCAGTTATTGGTAGGGCCATTGGTTTTGCATTGAGTGTTGCTGCAGCAGTGTTGTTTATCATTGGTGCTGTCATGTTTAATGTGAGAGGAAATATCGCGAATGGTAATGTTGGGTTCCAGACATCAGCATCAGTGTTGTGGATTGTTGGATCTAGTGCAGTGGTTGGGTCTACTTTCGCAAATGCGATTGCCGTGTAAAAATAAACTTTTCTTGTTAAATTTATACAAATTACTATAAACTGCTGCTGTTTATTATAACATTTTGACTTGTTGTTTGTCAAAAAAGAGTTGTATGTACACGCCCTTGAAATCCTCTTCAAACAATGTACGTATATTCTTATATCCTAGCTTTCTCTCTACAATTAGCTGGTAGTCGACAAATTCAGTGTTGGAAGTTGCTAACGACTTCCATGCCATGCGATTATCCTCTCTTGTTGTTATATATCCAAGAACTATCCAAGGTAATATTGCAGCAAGGATTACCATCGAAAGTGGAAATAGGTAATCATGCCTTTCTGGTATTAATGTGGGGTCAAGGATTTTTGCAAAACCAAAGAATGCATAGGTAAGGACTACAAAAGATGTGTATATGGCGACGCGTTGTATTTCAATAGGATTCCTCTTCTTATTCGATCTTATGCATAAATCCCTTAGCTTCTTGATGTATGAATCAAATTCCGTAGGGTTGATGCCTTTTGAAAGTAATGTTTGGTCAGAAGGCCTTCTTGTTTCTTCCTCTTTATTCAAATATATCTTAAGTGATGCGACGTTAGTGTTCTTGCATTCCATTTCCCTAGATAAATATTCCAAAAACAGTCAAAGAGAAGTTGGTCAACTAGCGTACTTCAAGCTTAAGGAAAATGTCGTATTCTATCAGATAGCTACACATACTCAGTAATTATACTGTCAGCACTCTCCATCACTGATACTTTTCAAGAGCACATAATAAAGACATGTTCTTTAATTTTGTAATATGTCTTAGTCAACTAATATTTTAACAATGAACATGTTCAGGCCCGGAAAGATGCGCATTGAAGACAAAAAGGTAGAATGGGGATCAATGTCTTTATGGAAAAAAACAATGAGTGTCGCATCCAAATCACTAGACAATACAAAGAGCTTACTATGGCTATTCGTGCCATTCGCATTATTTGAAGGGCTTACATATCAACATCCGGAAACTCAGATGATGCCACAGGATGAAATGACACCTGCATTAATTTTGACGAAACTCCTTTATTCAACACCTGGACCTTACATTGTAGATACCCTCTGCAAAATGATAACAGGAAAAAGTGTCCTCCCACAATAAACAATATTTAATATTAAATTCATTTAGTAGTATTTGTGAATAATATCATAATTCCGGAAGTACTACCACTGTGTGTTTGTGCTTGATCAAACATTCCGACGGAAGTTCTTATCAGGAATTCTAAAAAATGCAATTCCAATACAATTTTTCACACAACCTAACAAAATGGTAAGACAGGAATGATGTTCATATCGTACTAATTTCAAGCGCAGTCTCGCAGATTGATCCCACTTTTCGATCGTGTTTTAGTCAAACGTATCAAACTAGACGTCAAACCTGCACAAATCGGAGGCGTCTTTATCCCAGAATCAGCAGCAAAGAACACTGGAGATAACGCAACAGGAGAGGTTATCGCTGTCGGAGATGGTATTGAGGACAAGAAGGCCACTTTAAAGATCGGCGACAAGGTGTTACTACCAAACTATGCAGGAGCACCAATCAAATTCAGCGGTGAGGAGTATGACATGTATAGAGAGGATGAGATCTTGGCAAAAATCGAAAATTAACGATCAAATAACAACTAAAGAACCTTTTTAATAGAACTTCTTTTGACAGTTTTTTTGGCTTGATGTGTTAGCACGACCCCATCCACTGTAGGCGTGAAGTCATTAACCAAAATAGAAGCAAATCTCTTCCCGGATGAGTCGTACCTAAAGAATGTACACATGTCTTTGGTTATTACTTGTGGTCCTGTTCCATGTATCTTCGAGGCACTTTTATCCGCTCCTGCGGTATCTATCGAATAGAGAGCCACATACTTTGGAGTTCTCTCGTCTCTTAACAAAATAATGTTGTGATCCGTGCTTTGGGTCCTCAACACCTCCACAACTTGTTTCTTTTCTTTTTGGTTAACTACTCCCGCAAGGCACACATAATTAAGTGCATTTTCTATCTGCTGTTTGTTACCCTTGTTGTAACTCTTGATCCTTTCTTTATTTTTTTCGATCGCATTAAAGCCAGCAGTATTCGTTGGTGCTGTATGCGAAAGCGGGGTGGCTGGTTTTGATCCTGACTGTGGTCTTTTTACCAACTCCAACTTTTTTCTGATTTGTTCTTCAGTTAATTGATTTTGAGAATTTGAAACTTTTTTAGTGACAGAAGTCAATTGTGATTCCTCGTGCTCTCCTTTTGGTTCAATTTTATTACGAGGGGTGATGACATTTCCTCTAGGAGAGCTAGGGGTGACCGGAGTTGATGGTGTCCGATTCTTCTTCAAAAAATCACGTATTGCATCCTGTTCAATTTTTATTCTCTCCTTTTCTAGCTTTTCTTTGAGAGTCTTCTTTTCATTCTCAATTCGCCTCTCTTGCTCCATTAACTGCATTCTTAATAAATTATTTTCTCTGTTTTTCTCCTCTAATTTTGTTCTAATATCAACAGATTCATTTAATTTGTTCATTTTGAATGAAGGATTGTTGAATTTGGATAAATCTACTGACACCCTTGTATTCTTGGTTTGGTTGCGTTTGTTGGATAGCATCGTGGATACCGACAGATCTGTTATAGAATCATCCTTCCTAAAATGATGGGATGATACCACCGACTTTCCACTCCTCTTGTCTGCGAGTAGAGATAAATCTCCAAATTGAGCTAGCTTTGTTTTTTCTACTTCTTTTGGTTTGGATCCTATGGATGTGATGTTTTGTTGCGAGCTAGCAACACTGTTCATCTTCATATCACCTCCTAATGTCGAACTTGATACGGATGACTGGCCGTTGTATTCCTTAGCCATTCTAGTCATGCTGTATTGAGAGGAGTTTACGCTCACATCATCAGCAATACTCATGCTAGATACATCTTGAATGGACTCGTCGACTTTGTACCTATGATTAGTGCTGGCCGAAGAAAGAGATTCTCCCAGCAATTTCGGATTTAATTGGAAGTGTGACATTTTGATATCAACGTTCTCCTCTTCGTAATCCTCTTCGCTAGATGGGGATGCTGGTTTTTCTTTTTGTTGATTTTTAATGTCCTTTAAGCTTTTTCTGCTTATTGATACGCTCTGATGGGAGGGAGCCATATCCACGCTCCTTTTTACCCTACTGCTTCGAAGATTGTTATGGTACGACCCTTCTTGTATCGGCTTTACTGGTCTATTAGCATCTACATCGAAAGTGTCATCCGTCCTTAATCTACTTTGAATGATAGCCAACGAAGCAGTGGAGTTGGAAACACTTTGAGAGGTTGAGCTAATGTTTGGCTTTTGGATGCTTCTAGATAAATAAACGCTTTCCTTTAGTGACTGGTTGGGTTCTTCTTTGTGTTCATCTTCGCCATCCTCATAGACGAGTGCACAAAAGAGCTCCGAAAGGAAAACGATCAGGTTTGTTTTCAGGCTATAGTCGTGGCCCTGTGCAATCAGAATAGGATTAAAACTACCCAGTACATTGAAGCTCTTGTCACATACGGACAAAATTGTCTGCCAATTGTAGGCCATCTGCTTGATGGTGAGATTGTCGCTCATGAAAAACTGATCGATGGAAAGTAGTTCGTTTTTGTAAGATAGGATCGATATTGCAACCGCTGTGGCATCATTTAATCCTGTCCATAAGTCTTCTAGAAGAGGAATGTCCTCGGCATCAGGATCTGATGTAGTATAGTATGCCGCAACAGTTTGGTTCAACCACATCAACAACGCATCCTCTAGGTTGTAGGGAACGTAGCACTCGTTTAGTTGATATTCTTGATTTATTGCATCGACTGCTTCCGTGATATCGTCCACCGTTAAACTCGAATCTGTGTAATGTATCATTAATGTTTCAATCAAACTTTCATGAACGGTGTCAAGGAATGGTTCGGTATTACATAATTCGACTTCAGTTATGTTTTGTTCTGTACCAGAGTGTTTTGGTTCTATGTGTTTGTTTCGGAGCCATCGAAGAAGTACTGTGTTCGTTTGTTGCTTGGTTCCATTTCCGGACGTTATGTAACTCTATTAAAATTATTTTCTGGTTTCTTAAAAAACATACTATTATAGTTTTGGGGCTTTCTTGTAGAACTATTTCAGTTAATAGCAAGTAAGTAATTCCAGAGCTCAGCAATTGGTACATCTCTTCTTCTTCCGGTTCTATATTTTCGTCAGCGTCAGCGATGCACCCTTTGTACTCAAGCTTGAATAAATTCTGCAAAATGTTCTCCATTTGTTGATATATTGATTCAAGGGATTTTTTGGTGCCTGTTTGCATCTTGATGTACTCGACTTTTCTGTGCTGCAATACAATCTGCAGACACCATTTTACGTTAGCATAAAATTTCGACTTCATATCACTCTGGTACACTTTTTCGTCTTCTTTATAATCATCCGGATCATAATAGCTATCATCGGTATCTCTTTCCATCATGTAACTGCAGGTCAACTCTTTTACAATAAAAATGTCCTTAAATTGAAAAAATCTTTTATTGATTAATTGCGGAGGACATTTTATCTTTTGCTAAAGCCTCACCTCCACAACAAATATATTGAGCTCCATCACGAATATCTTCCAAACCTTTTAAGCTTTTCCCTTGTGGGGTGACAATTTTTCTTACTGCACCGGTTGGAATGCCTACAACATTACAAGCTTGTAGGAGTTGATCAAAGGTTTTAATTTTTTTTGGCTGAACTACAAGCTTTTCCCCGCTGTGATGCTTGTCTCCGTTTCTAAAAACGTATATAACAAATGCTTTGTCGACCTGAGTACCGAAAACTTCTCCTTGCCATTTCTTTTCGACGACAGCTTTCCTTGTTGGTGAGCTCACTGTTGGTGAAGAAGGCGACTTGGAAGTTGGTTCTGTTTGTATCTTGGTATCTATGTGTTCGACAGCTTCTGCTGGGGCGATTGGTTGTTGTGTCTGCTGAACCTCTTGTATAGGAGCTTGAGTAACCAAATGCTGTGAAACTATACATGCAAGTTAGTTATGGGAGAATAATATATTACGGTTTTCTCTATCAATTTTGCCCTCACCACCAACTGCAATGTAGCTTTCTCCATTTTTAAATTCATCCATCGTCAGAATAGATTTTCCTTTTACAGTCATTAGTTTTCTAACAGGACCAGTGTTCAAGCCAACTTCCGCGCTGCATTTTTCTTTCAATTGATCCAGAGTTCTAATATTCTTTGGATTCAGTGTGATTTTGCAACCTTGATGATGTTTATCGCCATTTCTAAAGACATAAATGACTGCTGCCTTATTAGCTTGGGTGCCAAATACTTCTCCTTGCCACTTCTTCTCCACGACAGGTTTGGACATTTTAAAAAAACAATAATTATAGTCAACCAAGTATGTTTATTAAATGTTTCATCACGCAACCTCTTGGTGATGAATAAAATAAATGTGGTCCATCTCACTATCATCGTTCAGCCTCCTCCTCTTCTTGCTCCATATATCTTTTTCTAATTCGTAAAATGAACAAATGTTCAAAACACAAGGAGAAGAATCTTCACAAAAGTTACTGGCACGATTAGCAGAAGAATTCAAACAGTAGTCGTTCTCGTCTTTTCTCAACAAACTTTCGACGCTATCTTCTAACCACAATCTGTTGACAATATTTACACTAAACATTTCTTGAGCTCTCTTGACCTTGCTGGTCTTGTCGTTGGCGGCTACAACGTGTGTAATGTGGGGCCCTACCTCATCATAACACTCTGCTCCATGCTCTTCCGCAATTCTCCACAAAAAAGATGTGGACGGGTCTGATGACCTGGAAATGAGACCACTGAACACCAGATGGACTCCTTCCAAAACACGTTTTTTTAACAATTTACGGATGTCGTTATCAGTTTTTTCGAAGGGATCGTAAAACCGTCTATGTATGGAATCTAATGTCTCTTCTAAACTTAAGAGCGCATCATCATTGTCGTCATTTACAACTGCACCGCAGCATTTAACATCCGAGTTATAACTCGAGTCTGGACAGCAGCTGCAAGAGCAGTCGAGGGAGTTGACCTCCGAATACGAATAATGGAAATGTTCGTAAGGACGCACTTGTATGAGATTACTGAGTTCGTTCCGCCACACATCACGCCTGTCGTCAACAACAACAACCATACGCCTCATCAGGTTGTGGTAAGGTTCTAGGGTTTTTGTGTGTGAATCCGGAAAATCTTCTCTAGTTGCCACATGTTTAAATAAGGGTATTTCAGGCGTCTCGGTTGGGTAAAAATGTTTCTGTTTGGCTTCAAGTAGTGACGTGATGGCTTTGGCATATGCCCTTGTTCCCATAGTGAAGATGCTAAATTCATATCTCTTACTAAGGCTGTGGAGTAGATAATGTACATACGGTCTTGTTCTGACCAAAATCAAATCACCCTCAACGTCTATTACATTAGTGTTATTATCAAAATTTGATGAGCTTCCAGGATTGTGTGATAAAAACCTATCCACGGCAACAGGGTCGAGGGTTGTGTGTATAAGAGTGTTGTCTAAGTCAAGGACTAGGCAGAGTTTCTTGTTTTGAATCAAGGAGTCGCAGGCATTCTTCTCATTCGTGTTCGTTTTCGACATTGTGTGAGACATGATATCCTCTTCAATCATTGTCAAAAGTGAAATTAGAGCCGTATGATAGTAATTATATTCCGTTGAGTTCAACCCTGAGTTCAAGTTGACATGAACAAGTAAAAAATAGATTTTTGCCTTTTATACCAAACAGGTCTGGGGATTCGCATCTATTATTATCAAAATGATAGTACGTAAAGCAAATGATTAGGAAAAAATTCAAATTTAATGTACACTCTAGTTGAAATGAAGTTACTCTTCCGAAGGATAAACTAGATAAGAGGATTTCCTTGTAGAGCCAAAGCAAGAGAACATGCTTCGAGGAATCCTCTCTTTGCTCTCGTAATGCTTCAATGCCATCTCTACCTTTTTTAACCTTGCATTCATTTCGTTCTCTTCTGACTCTGATTTAGATTCACTCTTTTTAACAAGTAAATCAGCCTCAAGCTGTGCAATCCTCGACCTCATCTCACTCACTTGGCATTTGAGTTCAGCATTTTGGTCCCTCAGTTTCCTACTTTCATATTCTTTGACGGCTAACATGTCGATGAGTTTGGCACTTCCATCATGAGACATGTATGGAGTGGATGGACCTGCAGCTGGTGACTGATTAGTCTTTTTCAAAAGGGGAGGAATCCTCTTTGTATCTATCTTTGGAACTGATGTGATGCCTAGAATGTTGTTGATGTGCTCCTTCATGTTGTCTTCCTTTTTAGTGCAAGCACCGTCATCACTTAATGCCCAAACCGTAAGTTCTGAAATTTTTCCCTTCAAGGGGATAGTTCCCAAATTAGTAATCTTGTCGTCTGTGAACAAACGAAGTCTTTTCCTAACATTGTCATCAAAAACCATATGATATGCAGTATCCCTGGAGTAGTCTTGAAGCCTAGCTGCGACGTTTACACTATCACCTATAATCTAAAAAGATATTAGCTGACCAGATTGATATTGATAGCTTACAGTATAGTCATATTTCATGGGAGAACCAAGATTTCCTTCTATCACGGTACCAAGCGAGATACCTACACCTCCATAGAGAATTTTAAGTGCTTCTTCGTTCTTTGTGTTTAGTTTCAAGGTACTGCGCCTGGTGTACTCTGTTCTTATCTTCTCCAGTTCTTCTAGCAGTTCTCTACCAGCCATTACAGCCCTATCGGCACCGTTATTATCGACGCTAAAGTAAGCCATAACACAATCTCCTATAAACTTTGTAACTTCACCCTCGTATTTATGAATCACTTTAGACATGATCTTGAAGAAGTGATTGAGTAGGAATATGATGCACTCCTTGTTTAGCTTTTCACTTAAGGTAGTGAAACTAACTACGTCAACAAACATGGTGACTCGCTCTACTTTACGAGGAGAAGTGAGCAAGGGATTGATACCGGACTGCATAAACTTGAAAACTGTTGGTTGCGTATACTTGCTCAATATAGAGTGCGATTCAGTTACACCCTGCAAGAGAACTTTAAGGGGCATGTATAGTTCCATGTCATCCATAGATATGCTTCGCATGTTCCACTCTGGAAAGAATCTCTTATCAACGTTAAGCTCCACCTTTAGTAGAGTCACATCGAAATGACGGTCGTCTGCCTTTATAATATTGTATAAATCATCAATGTCGGATGTTTGACCTTCAATCACTTTGTATTGGTTAGCTAAAACTGCTGTTAAATAGCTGCACTTACTCTGCAGAAAGCTGCCTTCTAAAGCCAATAGCACTCCAGTTATTCCTTTAGCCTTGTTGTTCCTGATGGACTTCTCGATGATGACTTCGATGAGGGGCTCATTCAATGTGAGTGGGTCGTACTTGGAGATGTATGTGATTCTTTTCATTCTGATTCTATACGAATTTTGCCGAAAACTTGGGCTTTAAATAGCTTCGGAGGAGGAAACGGAAGTTAGCTTTATAAATAGCTGACACATAACCGCTATGACTAATTTTGGCAAGAGTTATTAACTAAATTTGTATATTTTATTGATTTGTAGATTACTAAAAGATTCGTGATATAAAAGCTAAACTTCGGACTTTAGTGAACGGGGTTTTAATAGTCGAAGATGCAATAGAATATTTTCGAGTCGTTCCAATATTCACATTCCATATGGACTGCTCGATGCATTTGCAAAGCAAATAGGAATGCGATCCATCACTTTCCAAGTGATTTATATGTATTTCTTCTAGTGTATGGTAACTCATCAACACTCGTTGACAGGGTTTTTTTATAAATTACTAATAAACTATACAGGCTGAGATCCCTGTATTTCAAAAATAGAATATTTTCGAGACGGAGTGAAAAGAACTAAAGAGTTGTTGTATGATTACTATTACTTGGTTCAATTTTAAGTTTATAACTTGACAATCAACAAGTGCCAAGATACGATCGAACAACACAAGACAACAATCGCTTTCAACGAAAAAACAATCAGCGGGAATGGTTAGAGCAAAAAGTACCAAAAGAAATAAAATAATATAACAAAACATTTACAGTTTGTTTTACGCATCGTTCAAGTTATCCCGCACAAAGTCGATGTAATCCTGTTCGTCTTGATCTGCCTCTTCTCCTTTGTTGAAGTTGTTGTCTTCTTTATCGTAAATATGTTGGTCTGCATCGTTATAAATATTGGTCCCATTTGAATCATGTTGATCATGATCGTACTCTTCTTTGTTAAACTTGGTATCGCTCTGTTGAGATAAAAACGCGTCTTCAGCAGGCGCATCTGTAAGTGAAGGCTCGTAATCAATAGCGTTCTCGTGTGCTCCCTCTACGTTGCTCATCAAAAAATTGTGCTTTGATGCTTGCTCTAAAATTAGACGATTGTAAAACCAATTACAATCCGAAAAATGAAAGTGATCGAACGGGTTGGTACCCATGTCACCACCTTTTCCAATCATTAGGTCAGGGATAAAAGGATTTATTTCACATACAGAAGCAAGGAAAAAGAAAATGTGAGCTGAATTAACAAAACGAACATACAGCGACGCAAATTTCCTTAGGAAGTCGACTCTCACTTGCGGATGGAATACATGTCCTCATACATTTATTAAAAAGATTAAAGAGGTTTTGGAGAATTGTGAAATTACTCCGGCATTACCTATCAAGTTAGTGTGCTTGCGAAAGGAAATAAAAAGAGGAGTGAGAAGAATTGGATTCTTTTTTGATAAAACATACTTTATTGTTGTATGACTGTTGAGATTACAACACTCTCCATCTCTATTGGTTTTTTTGTTTTTGTATTGGTCTTAATACTCTTTTCATAATCAATACCTTTTTGTTGGAGTATCAACCTATCAACAAACACTGCAATAATCCCCCCGATCAAAGGACCTAAATTAATTAGAATAAACACATTCTAATATTATACTACCTGCTATATATACCCATATGACACTCCATTGTGGCCCAGCACCCGCCACAATTGCAGGACCCAACGACCTAGTTGGATTGAGCGATATAGTACCCACAAAGCTGGAGAGTACTGCTATAGACGCATAGCAAGTGCCAACAGCTAGTGCAGCAGTAGCTCCAGCTATCTTGCTTGCTCTTGCTGTTGACAACACGACGGTAATGAAACTAAATAGTAAATATAAAACCAATCAACAAAACTAACAAAATAGATCCAATTATTTCAGTACCAAATGCTATTGTAGCAGTGGAGTAAGCTGGAACAAGATTAGAGCCAGAATAGCCCAAATTTCCAAAGATGGCTCGGACGAAACCAGCTCCAATGATTGCACCCACTAATTGGAATAGCATATATATAGGTACCCTCCACCACCTGAAGGATCCTCTCATTGCGAAGGCAAGAGTAATAACTGGATTCAGATGTGCACCGCTATGCAATGTTATTTTTTTGTAGTAAACATTTTGATTACCTGATACTACCGAGTGCGAAGAGTAAAGCAAGTAAAGAAAATCCATACAATAGACCAAATTCTGAAGGTTGAATAATGTTCTCCCCTCTGTTTCGTAACCAAACTGAAGCTGCATTTATTCCCGCATGAAAGAAAACCAAAATGAATGTTCCGTACAACTCGGCAAGAAATCTTCTCAACTCAACTTTTGTCACAATGTACCATTTGCTGTGATCTTCTGCTGGTCCCTGTCCGTATGCAATTCTTCTCAACAGTCTTACTGTTTTACTTTGTTCAATTCTGGGATGAAGGCTGGTGAGGAGCAGTCTACTGACTTGTTTATGGGTGGTGTCCTCCAGAGATGTATTCTTGTTGCCCGTAACAACAGCATTACCATGAATGTCTACATCTGTGTTGTGTAGTTGGTTGAGATCTTTGTCGGATGAGACTTGAACTTGACCTGGTGCATCGACTCGAGGTGAATCTAAACCGTCATTTGTGCATGATGTACTGCTCATGATATGCGGTTGGAAACCAGACGATCTTGTTTGATAATGGAATTGGTATTTTTAATACCGGTGTCCCTCCTGCGCGTCAAAAAATTACCAAACATAAAGTTATTCCAAAAACAAGTCCTTTGTAGATTTTCTATTGTAAGCACGACCTTACAATGGTTTTTCTTCTTTTTTGTATTACGCACCCCGTTTAGGCAAAGGTTTTTACCCCACCAACGTTAAAACAAAGTTATTACTCGACCATGAATTCGTGCATACTTGTGTTGGCCTTAATAATAATTAGTGCCTTCAATGTACAATGTAAGCAAAGATTACTAGAATTTTTATAAACTTGGAGCAAAGCATGCGTATCGGATGAGGAATATACCTATTCTGTGGTCAAGAATACTTTGTTCAAAACAAAACTGTCTGATTTATCACTGAAGGGCAGCACTGCATTTAACACAACTGTGAAATGTACTGGAATCACAAGTCCTGATGGAAAGTTTACTGCCCTTTTGACACACCGTGGCCGAAAAGAGGTGTTAATCATTGATTTGGAATCTCTGAAGCTGGTGGCAACCATTAATACACATGCTAAACCACTTTTCATTCGAGACAATCATTTACTTACCTTGGAGAGTCACCACATGGGAACAGTTTTAAAAAGATTTTCATTAAATGATAACGGGCAAGAAGTACAATCATTCACAACCACTCTTCCACTGAGTTTTGCTACTCTATTTGATGATACTGCCATGTTCACAAGTCCTTCAGGCCACGTAGGATTCATGAAATTCTTTGACGTGGACACAATGTTGATAAAGCCTAGCGAACACGCATCAGAGCTCACTCACTGCCAGTCAATCAAAGCATCACACATTTATTGCAAGACCCAAACTTCTTTAATCAGGTTCTCCGTCAACAACGACCATGAAGTTCAGAAGGAGGATACCATGGCACTCCCATCGCTTCAAACAGACATTTTGTTCAAACTCGATAGCCACACACCAGATACCATTCATTGGGTAACACTACCGTACGAGGAAAGTATGATGAGATATCTCAGAATCAACACTCTCAACTTTTCGTGGAGTCACGAAAACGAAATGAGGGACAGTAACTCTAGTATCGAGGAATTAAAAATACAAATCAGCATAACAGTCGCCAAAGATACAATCATATACACTCACATGGAATATCCAAATGGAATCCACATTAGTGCCTACAATTCACAAACTGGTCAAGTAACCACCAAACTATTAATATAAACACCAATTTTATCATTTATACAATTTTTAATAATGTTTGTAAATCTTGTTTTTGTTGTAACAAGTCTCTATATAAACCTTGTAACTCTTGTTGCCTCTTTTGTTGAACATGCAACGACTCTTCGACACGTGCCACTCTTCTAGGAACAGCATGCGTCTCCAAATCATACAGCACCTGATAACTCTTCAAGTCTCTTTCTGCATTTCGTAGATCCTGAATTAAATCTTTACATCTTGCGTCATAATCAGATTGAACTTTTGTGTAGCCAGCAGTGTAGATTTGAATCTTGTTTGTGAGTTGAGCGATGCGTTCCTTTTGAGCATTCAAAACATCCTGGTTGACTGCCGTCGTAAAGGAATGGCATTGTTGCCATAATTCAGCAAATCGCTCCGAATCAATCTTTTCGTGCGGCTTCATCTCTCTTAATATTTCGATCCTGGATTGGTTGAGTAGATTGAGCGAAATGTTATCCAATGGAGCGCTACATTTGGCATCGAATTTGATCAATCGTAGAGTTTCGGAGTCAATCAGGGATTGATGTTGAGAATGACTTGTTGATTGGAATCCATCGTATACATGATCTGATTTAATGTTGGGCATGGGAAATTGTTTTTGAACGACTTGTGATTGCTTTTGAAATCTTATTTGTTGTCTTTGAGCTCTCCTCTGATCCTTTGCTTTTTTGACGTCGCTGGCATCCACTTCGAAATCCATCCTTTCATCATCATGATCTTCATTGTCATCATCCATGGGAATGTCAATGGTGACCAAACCAACTGTTTGGGGTTTTGGTAATTGCTTTAGCGAATCACGAACGGCTTGCTTGGCTTGTTCTTGTTTCAACTTTTCTAATTTTTGATCATGTATCATGTTGGTGATGGGTGTTTGGTTGAGTTTGAATTCATCCCTGGTCATGGGCGTGTGTTGATCGCGTATTTGAGGTGTAGCTAGGAGATGACTTGGAGTGACGGATGAAGGGGTCGATCCAGAAAAGTTTAAAAATTGTTTGTTGAATTGAATGTTTTCTCCTCCAATGAGCGGCGTTTGTTGTGATGTGAGTGCTAGTAGGTTTTGAGCTTCCAATAAGATGGTGTCATGTTTTGATGGGGTGCGCATGGTAGACCTGACAGTGAGTGGTGTCTGAGTCTTGTAGTCATTTAAAAGTACATTGGTGGCCCCGTGTGACGTTGCGTTAGAACTCCAACTGACGGATTGACTTGATCTCAACTTTCCTATTTGTTCCAACTCTGCATCGCTGACTTGAGGTGCGGGCAGGATCAATTGTGTCCTCTTCGAAGAAAAGTCTGGATCATTCATCTTGCTTACTTGTAGGATGACCTCTGGTAAATTATTTTGTTTCTTCTTATCGATTTTGGCCTTGTCCTTTTTTCTTTCCGAAAGTTCTTCTTCGTCCTTTCTGCGTCCATCCAATGCTTGTAACGTCTTACTAACAAACTCTAATTCTTTTGTTTTATAATTCTCTTCTGTGACGTCATAAAAGCCAGGTGCAGGTACTTTTTGGAATGGTATTTCTGCATTATAGTTCAGAGTCTTTGCAGCATTCTTTGTTGCAGCGTTTCTGTATCTACTTGGTGGTAATTGAATGCCAGCAGCTTTCAATTCTCTCTTCTTTTGGACACCAGCCAATCGACGTGCTTCTTGTAGTTGCTTTTCTCTTGCCTTTCGCTTTGCTTTCTTTCCCTTCACGTTGGCAAGACGGGCCCTCGCCTCTGATAACATTTCTTTTTCATCTTCATCCATGTCGATGGCATCAGGTCTGGCAGGCTTAGCTTCTGGATTAGGATCAATTTCACCTGGTCTGAGTCGTCGCGGATCCTCCGAAGCGTCGTAATCCTTGTCTCTCTCTTGTGCTTGATCTAGTAGTCTTTCATAGTGCTCCAGACATTGTGATGCAGTACGACCTACAATGGGGGCAATTGTCCTCCACTGTGTTGGCATTATTTTTGCAAGATGAAGGAGCTTCTCTTCCTCTTCTCTTGACCACTCTGTTTTTTTAATACTGGGATCTAACCATTCATACCACCTCGCTTTGCACTGCTTTGCTGATTTTCTAGTAAGAAGAGAGGCAATACGTGCCCACTGATTCTTCCCATACTTCATAACAGCAGCCTTGAGTATCTCATCTTCAGTATTCTTCCAAGGTCCTCCCTTTATGAATATGCGCATGTTTTGGTTGAATGTTTAGTTGAACCTGGTTGACATTTAGATTGTAAAGTACAAAAGTTTCTTTGAAATGACATTTTATTCCTATTGAAGTAGCGCTTCAGACCAGATGACAGACCAATGTTTTGTTATTGTACAATTTAACTTCGTATTTGAGAGGCCGAGTATCTCCTCCCTTGACTGCTTGGTGTATCTAGTCGCTGAGATGAAACCCCTGTCGGTGTAATAGATAAAGGCTTGCTCTTATTGAGTTGAATATCTACTTGCATAGAAGTTGGTGAATTCCCTTTCTTTGGAAATGTTGGAAGTGTTCTGTGCCGTATAGCACTTGAACCAGAAAGTGGAAGTATGGGGTTTGGAGATAGTTCGTCTATAATACATTCATTTAACCATTTTTGAATTTGTCTGTATCTATCCCCCTGTTCAGAGAACGCTATTTTAAATTCTGGTGAATTTGGTGTTCTACACTCTCTAAGCTCAGTTGGGGTGCCTAATGCTTCAGAGCCGGGATCTGTATAAACAGACGACATGCTCCCTATTGTTCCCCTCCGTTGGCTTGAATAATTAACTTCTACGAACATTACACAATTATAATGGAGTTTATTCTTACCTTTTTTTTCAGAATCGACAGGGGTTAGATAGCTATTTCTAAGAGCTTGTTTCATGAGACCATTAGGTTCAGCTATAGGTGATTTCGATGATGGTGTCGAACTATTATTCACTTTCAAGCTATTTTGATTCGAACTGGGTCCTAAAACACTTATTTGAGTGCTTGTTGTTATTTTTGACATCTTCATGGAACCTCTCTGGCCCAAAGCTGAATTATTTTGTCTGTCGTTGCTCTTGACGTTCCCCATAGGCTTATTCATTGTTAATATTCATTTTGCAGAATCATTCTCACTTTGTTGTTTTGGTTGTTTATATGTTCTAAGAACATAGGGTCTTGCTTTTGCGGCTACTAATACAAGAAAAGCTTATCTATTTGATCGAGTGGTCAATATCCAGCAGCACTCAAGAAATATCGCTGCGACGACCCTACAATAAAATGTAAATACGCCGAACAACCTCAAAAAATATTTTCCCGCCAATAACACAAATTCGGATGTTCGAAAAGACTCGAATAAAACATATTGATAAAAGACTTTTAAACCATAAACACTTCAACATATTCATTTATTCATTGTACAATGCTTTGATTGCTTTGAATTGTTGTTCAGAGGATTCACTCATCATTTGAATTAAAGTTTTCATCTCATCATCAGTCAATGCACTCTTTCTATACTTTTTCGCTGCAACGACGGGGTCCTTGGTCTGTAAAATGTTCTTCACCGTTACTAACTTTTCCCAATTCTCAATCCTATAAATTGTATTTTTGGCAAAAATGTGCTTCCAGTTTTCGTCCAAAGTGTGTAGGTTACAAAATTCGGACAACTTTTCCCTGTTGATGGACATGTCCTGATCTCCTCCAAAAATGATTTGCTCCAAAATGTAATCACATATACCAGAAGCAATGTGGGCGCATAATGTTCTCATGGCGTGGATGGGTAGAATGTCAGTGTAGGCGTGCGTAATCCTCTTCAAGTTGTTAATCACCTCAGGAACCGCAGTGAGCGGATTGTTTGAGTTTTGAGAGAAGAGACTGGTTAGTTGGGAAATTTGTGAAGCCACCTCTTGCTCTTGGTGTGTATTTGCTGCATTTTTGTACAATTCAGATTGGTCAACCATCTCCATGAACTTGAAGGACATGAACATGCAATGATTATAGTAAAGTGCTGCTACGCGAGGAACTTGATGGTTGTGATAATATTTGGCCCCTGCGTATCTTATAAAGTCTAAAATGTTGACGATGAGCGGTTGAAGTTGCTGATTATTATATTGTAGTAATTCCAATACGCGTGTGCTGAGATCAACCGACACTTTTGGTACCGTGCAAGAAGGAAAGTATAACACTGCTATTGTCAGTAAAATTGAAAAAGATTTTGGCTTACCTGCTTCATCTTTGGGTTGGTCCAACTTGACTACCTGTTCAGAAAATGTAAAAGTATCTTTCATGATGGAGCGGATCCAAAGAATAGTGCTTTGAAACTTATATGTGACCCAGAGTGACTGTATGTCTTGTTTACTAAAATCAAAGTTCCAACCTTGTCCATTAAGGTTTGTTTCAAACTCCTGTATGACCGCTGGTTGTAATTGATGGTACTGAGGTGCTAGTAAATGTTGACAAACTGACTCTGTTATCCGGTTGTTTAAATACTTTGATACACTTGAGGAGGGTTGATGGAAAATGTGCTGAAACTTGTCCAGTAGAAACTCTTGGAGTATGTTTATCCGCTCTCCTATAAAATAATTTTTAGTTTCTAAATTTAAAAAAACGACTAACCAATGTCAACCTTTTGATCCTCTGTCTTTGAGGACTTCTTTTTTACTATTACGGATGCACTGTTTTGTGATTCTGTAACGTTTAATGTTGAGCTCGTTGATTTAATAAATGGCTCTAAAATCACATCATATAGTTGTGAACTCAGTTGAGCCAAAGATTGTTCGAGCAGTTCAGATTTCTTGAATGGTTAGTTTACATATGAACCTAATTTACCTCAAGTAACTTCCATACCACATCGATCTCGTTCTTATTTGTTACAACAAGTTGATTGCCGTCAGCATCAAAGTTGAACATTAAGGAGAACTTCTCTGCTAATAAATCAAGTTGTGCTGTACGTTTATTGATCAATTCCCTCTAAAAAAAATTAGTTTAACATCACTTAATGTGCAAACCCTTGCAGAAATCATGGGATTGGTATGAGCAAATTTTGGATCGTCTTTTTCAATCAGTCCAACGGATTCTTGTATTTTGGAAAAAACTGTTTCATTGTGCTGCAAGTCATTATTTAGTTGGTTGAAAAGGTTGTATAGATCAGAAAGGTAGCGCAACTTCTCTGCAATGTATTGTTGCCCACTAACTTGTGCTTTGAGGGCGTTGCACTCTTCTAAAATTTCATTCTCCTTATGTGTTTTGCCTTTTATCTCCTACATTTGTTAGTGGTCAAGTAACGAATGATGCAAGGTACTTTTTGTATCTCGTGAATTCTCTCTTTGAGCACAATTACCTCCTTTGAGCTTTTTTCGCAATATTCTACCCCTTCCAATATGAAATCGCGATTTTGATCAATATAGGATTTCAATTGATTCTTAATGGGTGATTTATGAAACAGAGTGTGTTAGTACCTTTTTGGATGATGCCTCTGATTCTATTGTGTCGCGCAAATCAGACAAGTCTAATGGTAACTCATTTGAGGTAAAGTGTTCGTCCACAATCCGAAGTACCACGTCCATTTTGTGTTGTATTGTAAATGGTATAAAAAAGGACAACCAAACATCGATATGAACCCACCGCATTCACCCGTTTCAAACATTTTAACAAACAATGAGAGCTTTATTAATAATAGTAGCTCTTGCTTGCATTATCGAGTCATTTAGCTGCGTGACGCCAAGAGTTATAGGAAATGGAAATGGATTATCGTATATCTTTTTACCAGATAGTACTATTGTTGGAATTTATGATGATTGTGGATTATTTAAAACAAACATCATCCTACCGTTCTATCCTGCTTCAGTTGCCATTAATCCCAACGATCCCTCGCAAGCGATTGTTGTGGGTGTTCCTGCACCCCCTCCCCTACTAAGAAGGGGATTGGGAAAGCATCGCCAACTTCCTCTTCCTTTGCCCTTGCCGATTACACCAATTCCCGCGACTGGAACGGAACTTGCTGTATTGAACCTATGTGATGGAACCCTTGTTGCAAGGCAGCCGATTGTGGGACCTGCCAGAATTGAGCTTATCGAGGCCAATGTTGTATTCGTGAGCTCTCCTAGAGCAGCTCAAACCTGCGTTAGAAGATTTGGCCTACCCAATCTTGTTCCAATACCGGGCCTCGTTTGCTTTGTTGGTGGCGCTAGAATAGTCGGTACAATCTTGGAGGGTGTTAGAGCCGCTATTCTATCGACCGGATTGACCGGTCAAACATTCGATAGAATCAACTTGGACACATTTACATTGATGCCATCCTACACGCCAACAGCAGGTGTGCCAATTTATGCAAACAACGATATTATTATTTCCTACGATGGAGTAGAAACCATCACATTCTTTAGGGTGAACGGAGACGTTGCAGTTCCTGAAAGATCCCTTAGACTAGGTTTCACTTCCGGAGCCACAGTTCTTGATATTGATTACTGCTGTCCCTTCCACATCCATATCATGGGATTTGTTGGCGTTAACTACGGCATTGGTTTAGTAAGAGTGGATCTACATACTCTTGATGTCATCAATGTGCCTCCAATATTTTTGACAAATGATATTTTGGCTATTCCTGCGGGTGCAGGTGCAGTTGGACTGACGTTGCTACCTGTAGCCGCCACTGTACAAGGTAACAATTGGGTCATATACAATAATAGGGGAGGTGTATATGTATTGAAGCTCTCGAATGGCGTGTTGTTTGTACTTGGAGATATACGACTAGAACATGTATGTGAACTGAAGGGAAGAGATTCTTGTCACAAAGATTTATGCTGTCATCATCACAAGTTATACCGTGGAACACCTCTATTGAGCGTCTATGAGGAGAGTATGGCAATGTCTACAATAACGCCAGAATCTGTTGTGCTGAGAAATATTGAATAAAAGACACATTACTATCTTGATATTTATTGATGTGCTTACAAAATTGAACACTTTCACTTTGTGATCATCGGTCTGTCTGTTTGGTTTGACTTGTATTTTTAGGTCGTTTGTGTTTCAACGCAGAAAACACTTCTAATTCAGTGCTATATTTGAACGTCATCTTCAAATGTTATTATCAGAATGTAGAGTGATATACGTCGCAGTCCGACAATGTTTGAATCTTGGTCTTCTCAAATAGCCTGGCGCGAAAAGGACCACTTCTAAAGCAAGAATCGCAAACTGGATTAAAACCCAGTGGGAGCATTTGTTTGCAGACATCGCACATTTTCCATTCGGGGTCGTCCTCAACTACGTCTATGTCTTCTTCTTCGGATGAAGTATCCCAGTCGCTGGTTGTATAATCTTCAAGGCAGGTTTTACAAATCCAATCATCTGCTTCTTCCGCATCGTCCTCCAATTCTTGCTGGTAGCGATCAACACAGCTTTGACAGAAGGAATTGACGCACACCCCACATCTAATAATACAACATTTTCCATACTCTAAATCACAGTTCGAGCAATCCTCAAATGAATTAGTTGTACTTTCGCAGGATGGGCATCTTTTGTTGTTCATAACAAATTATTACAATGAAACTTTTCCTGCTCGTGCTTCTCCAAACCCTGCTGGTCACGATACACACATTACATGTAAAATATGAATTTGGTAGTAACATATCGCCAATTGTGGCAGTTAGAGTGTCAAAGTATTTAGATGAACTTTCGTTAAAATCAAATGGACCAAACACTCAAGCTGTTCTGTTGCACTTTGGAGATACCAACAAAACTGAAGATATAATCAGCATACATGAGTTATTCAAATTAAAAGAAGAGTCTTACATAATCCGTTCAAAAAGAGAGGGTGGCAATCTGCACATTGCCACTAACGGGAAAGCCTTTGAGCCACAATCCTTTTTTTCCCCAAATGCTCACGGAAACATTGGAGCACATTTTGGTGTTTACGCATTACTTGAACAGGCCCTTCAGTTTTCTTTTTTACATCCTTTGATGCCATCTGTTTGTCATTTGATTTTAATCAAAAATCCTAACAATGACAGATTCCTTCTGAAGTAGAAATTAATGACGATCTCAACCTCAACGTAGTCTCGGAACCTCTATTTCAGTTTAGAGCGCACCACATCCACACACAACATCCGTTAGAACTATGCGAGACTTTGAATGGTTTTGGAGAGAACATGAGCATCACAGACCAAGCATCATTCGAGAAAAGTGTACATCAAGAATTTGAGAATTTTCTTGAATGGATGATTGCAAATAAACAAAATCACTTTGAGTGGGTCTTACTAAGCTCACCAATTTACAAAGAGTTTAGTGAATCTGAACTTCGAAAATCTCGCCTCTCTCTTCTCGTCGACACTACAAAATCCTTTGGTATAAATGTAGGTATAGATGCCGCTCTCGCCATGCAACAGCAAAATGCGTGGACATTAATTAGAGAATGGAGTTCTGATTTTTCTAAAATCATGTCTGGCCTTAAGCAACGCATAGATTATCTAATGTCTTGTGGTTTTGATTTTGTTTCTACCGAGATGGGCACAACCGAGTTTACAACCGGTGACGTTGAGCTCCAAATTAGAGTTATGAACGCAACAACAGAATACTTGTATGATAAATACAAGACCAGGTTCTTAACAAAATCTCACATATCTCAAGGTCAAATCATCAAAAACTACAAGGATCCCGTGACCAACCAATCTGGTTGTAATTTTAATTACTTGTGTTATTATATTGATGATCGCCTTGGTGTATTGCCCCATACTGTTCAACACTTTAGTCTTAATGATCCATCCCACACTTATGGTTCAAAAAACTTTACCTCAATGCTTAATTTCATGAGGAAAGTGCAACACAAGCATTACACGATCTGGTATCCAGAAACTGCCTACTGGGTAACATTTGATATTAATGTTCCATTGTTTTTACCAAGTTATGTTGATAGAAGAATACTGGACTTGGAAATTATTGACTCTGAGCCTAATAACATCAAAGGTCAATCATTGTTTTCGAGCGGTTGGCAATTTGGATATTGGTTGAACGACGTTGTAGTCGCGAGGGCTGCTTGGAATGTGAAAGAGTGGAACAAAGCTGATCATGAAACGAATCTAAGATCAAGATTAAATCAAGTCACGATCATGTTTGGCGAGGCCTCTGGTCCTCTTAATGACTGCTTGTATAAGCTGATCGTAATGCAGAGGGAATTCACCATCTTTGGAAGGACTCATGGACAATCAGACATTCCAACAAGAAATCAAACCAGAAGATCGTAAGTAACGCTTTTAGAAATATTTGTAACATTCCAGTGGTATTGCCTACTTGGAAGGTTGGGACACCTTTGCTGATCTCTTGTCCATTGTTGACGTATTCGGTACAACCTTGTCAACACAGCCCAACAAGATGGGTTATCAACAAGTGAGGTACGGCGCCGATGTGCTGCAAAATCTCAAATATGTTCCCACTATTCAGAATCTGTTGAAGGCGATGCATGAAGACTTTGGTCATGTTGCTCTTGATTTTAAAAATTTACTACAATATAAAGTACCAAAACACAATTCGATTCTATTACAAACATTGATTGACTCTGCTGTGATCTTGTCAAGAAGAGCATCAATGGTTTATTATTTGTACGAATACTCTCATCATGTTTATTTGGGCGCCAACTCCACAGTGTTGCAGAACTATGCGGACAAAGCATCGTCTTGCATCAAAGAAGCAGAATTCCTCGCCAACGGCGTGCTGTTACATAGCGGCGTACCAGTAGATAGAATAACTAGTTGGAGACCCAACCCAACAGTTTATAAATTTACTTATCTTTGGAGCGCGAAAACACTGCACTACTGGTGGAGAGATTATTTGATGGTGGTGAAAAACATAAAAAGTCCATGCTTTATGAATATTATAGATCCAATCGAGACTTCAAGAGGACACGGTATCGCTCAAAATGTAGCAGAAATGATCCGCAAACTTGCAGATCAATTTGGTCATCTTGAGTGGTTTGCAGACTGTCTAGCCGCGCCAAAGAAGGAACCACAACGATGAACATGTAAATCAATAAAATTATTTTTTGTTTTGAGATATATTGTACGTCGATTCCCTTGAACTAAAATTTAACTCAACCACCCATCGGCACAGAAGTAAGCTTGTCAAAGCGCCATCCAAATATATGGCAGTGTAAGATAATAATTAATCATAGAAAATATGATAGTAATTAATACATCCACTCAAATTATACAATAAGAGACATCAAAAAAAATCAGATCGCCAATGAGCACATAGGAGTACTACCAAATCCCTAAGATTGCCGAAGATCAAAATTCGATCAGTTAACCAGCACCATCAAATAACAAAAACCCCAAGGAAAAACTCCACCCAAAATCACAAAAGAGAAAATCATCACCTTTTAAAAGAAGAAAGCGACGAAGAAATCAAAGAGATCTCCACCTCAAGAAAAGAACACAACAGACAATATGGACACAATTTAAGAAATTTCAATTATCGACTACAAAGTGCTTAAGGGTCTTTTAACTTGATCAATATTTTTATATAAACGAGAATGTTTTCAATGTTGACTTCATTACAGACGACGACTTGGCCCAAAAGAGTCTGTTAATACAATTAGCTGTTGTTGAATGCAAAAATACATTTATTTGACTATACAGGTAGGTGTTGAACCTCCGACGGAATGTCTTGCTAATGGATAGGCTTTTAGGCAAAGCATAAATGTTTTGATTTACATATTTACAATGATACGAGTATCTCGTTATGCCGACGTCTCAGAAAGTGCCCCAGGATTTTGTTTCATCCACATCTTTTTGTTTACAGTCGAAGTCATTCTTGTTTTCAAAATCAAAGTTATAAGAGGTTGCCCTGTCGCTATCATGCCTCATAAGCTTGGCAACATGCAAGGGCACAATCTTAAAGTTGGGCGAGGTCTTTTCAAACCCCTGGAATACATTACTGTTGGCCCTAAGTGCACGTTGAAATCTTGAAATCATAGTATGTATGTATTCGGTTAAAGGAGGTGAGGGGGGACCTGGTTTCTTTTGATTTTGATTATACCACAACCAAAACACAAGAACGATGAAAAATAGATTGATTGGTTGATCAAAATCTAACATTAGCCCGGGATGAAAAATAGGAGTTTGGTTAGGTCAGTAATAAAAAGATGTGACGAAGAAGTAATTTTTGGAAGAGGAATATGTAGAACATTCAGGATCAAGGATGTTTATGTGATGGTTTTGTAAAATGAGAAAAAGAGAATCATGCAAAAATTCCTCTCACAAAATAATTAAAGCAACTAGCTTGTGAAATTAGTTGTTTATGATAACATTTTATTGTCGGGCCAGTTGGAAGAGTGCGGGACTTCTCATCTCAGATTCGAATGATTTTTTAAATGTAAAAGTGACCATAACGTTGTATTTGATTTGTTTATAGTATGCTCACCATCGACAAGAGTTCTGCTTTGACGAGGCAACAAAAGCAAGTCATGTTGAGCCCACGCACAAATGCAATATCATCGGCTCTCGTTGGCGGCTTCAGGTACGTGCTGTTATATCATGTTGAAATTTGCTTGACCCTCGTTTTCTTTTGTATTATTTCCAACCGTCCGCTTGGTAATTAGTAAAGTGTTAATGCGAATTAGGTGTATAGCTATTAAATTTCGTTGTAAAATGAGTGGACAAGATGAATCAGGGGAGAGACTCAAATACTTCATAGATTTAACAAATAACGCACGTACCAACTATGACTATAAATTAGGATACAAAGACATCTCTGAAGTAGACCCTAATGCATTCGCAATGGAGCAACATTCTCATAAAGTCTTTTCGCAGAGGCTTGCTGACTGTAGATGGAGATGTGAACAACACCCAATGATACTCGGAGCATTAATCACAACTGCGGGACTAATGGCATACAAAAAGCACAAACACACACCTGGTATGATCCTACCAATTGTTACAACATTATACAGTTGGCTTTATCACCACGATCTGGCACATGGAAACATGATTAACCGGGTGAATCAAGAATGCCAGCATATTATTATAGAAGAAGGAAAAAGCAGGTACTTTTTAACTGATGACGAGTTCACTTCGAAAGTAACATCAAAAATACACGAAAATTCAAATAAAACAAATTTATAATAACCACAATGCCATTTTAACTGCATCCTGTATTGATTGCACTGCTTTAATTTTTAAATCATTAAAAATGTATTTGTTTTGCGTAAGTATACGTAGTAACAGAGAACACAGGAGTAACGCTGCCAGTATTAATGATATAATTTTGGCGCGGTTGAGCCACGGGGATTGTATTAACTGCGATCTGAATTTTTCATACTTTTCACTCAAAGAGTGAGAACTTGACTCCAACTTTTTAGGAGGCTGTATTTCACTTGCGGTTGGTTTCACGGTTAGGTTTTGAATGAGGTCATATGGTATCATTTCGTCTTCTGGACTATGAATGGCTTCGTCCTCAACCAGGTCAGGTTTCTGTTTAATTGATTGTTTGTGGAGGATGTACTTCTTCAACTCCTGTTCTATATTCTAAAACCATGATATAGTTTGTTGTTAAAAGTTTTACCTTGTCGTGTACGTCTTTTAAATGTTCTTGTGCTTGGTCAAGTCGATTAGTGTGTGCCAATAGTTGGATATGTAGGATTTGCAGGGATGAAGGAGAGTCTGAAAAATCACCATAAAATCTGGAAAGGACCTCTATGGCCTCCTCCTGTCTATCAAGTTCATAGAGGCACTGCATGATCACTGCAATACATTTTTCTGCGAGTATGTCATCTTTTGATTGATAAATGGCTTGTAAGTTGGATAGTACATTCAAAACATCACTGTCATCATTGCACGTGTTCGTTCCATCTGTTACTATACGAGTTAAAACATTTAGTGTTTTTGCGCAAGATAATCTGAACTTTCTTCGTACGAGTAGTCTTTCAGCTTCTTGCAAAAGCTCAGTGTTGCTTCTTGAATCCATAGTTACAAAGGTTGTAAAAGCAGGATACAAACTTCCTTAATCAAGTTCAAGAAAGTGCAAAGAGGAAGAAAAAGGCTGTCCAACAAAAAAACATTCGTTGATTTCTCGTAATTTTATTTTGCAATAACCTTTCCATCTTTATTGTAAGACTCTCAAATTTTAGAAGATAATTTTATTCATCTTTTCCCTCTTGTGAGGATTGTGATCGATTATAATCAGATTTAAATGTTTCCTTTTGTTTGTCTCCTCTCTTGCTTGCTACATATTCAATGACTTCTTTCCACGCTTTTAAATTTTTAATGTCTTCTGGTACTGGTGAGATATCACAGAACTACTATTGTTACTATTATATAATAAAACCACTAACCCAATTATATAAATCTTGGTCTGTCTCATTTAATATTGCCTCGTACTCATTTACTTCGTCTTCATTCATATTCCATAATCTATCTGTGGCAAATCCGCCTAAAAATAATTCGGTCTCCAAACGTCCACGGTTTCTGCTGTTCAATAACAGGCGCCTCTTCCTGGCTTCGATTGGTAGATGTTTTGTGGTTACTTCTGACGGGTTCATAGGATTCTTAACTCTGCTTCCATTAATCCCTGCATATAATCTTCTTATGTTTGAATGTTTGAACGAGAAGACTGTCCTGATCATCTTTGTATTTTCCTTCAACGTAAAAATTGATTTTAGTGCTCGGCAAAATCAACAGGATAATAGGCAATCGGACGGATAGTCGTGTGAATACATGCCAATGATAAACAAACGATATGACAATATGGTAAAAATCTTTATTTACTGATTCATAACAAGGGTGTGAGGCACTTGTTGAGGAGGATATTCAGAAGGGTGTGGTGTAATGTATGTTTGTTGTGCATATGGATTTTCTCTGTAAACATCTTGTGGTGTATATGTTATATAGTCGTTACTTAATGACACAACATGTGCATTGTGTGGAATAGTTGATCTTAGAATTTTGTCCTGTCTCCTTTGATACCAACAGTGTATTATTAATGATAATATACAAACACCGCATATCAAAGAAACCACCACAACAATTACAACTATTATAATAGTCCCAACCACCGTGCTTCCTTTCGGCGTACACGTCACTTGGTGTGGGAAGGTTATGCCTATATTATATGGCGAACCTGAGTTAAGGCGAGACTTCTGTATTTGTACGAGAGATGTTGTTAGTAATTCTACATCTCCACTCGGTGTCACTGTCATATCGTTAGAGCTATATCTTATAGCCCAAGATGAAGGCATTGTTGTTGTTATCCTAGTAAAATTTATGTTTCTATCCCATTGCCCCATCCACACTAATCCATTTACTATACTTGACGGAGATTGCAAAATTCCTGTAATGTAGTAGTTTAATGTTATGATGACTTTTCCGGAAACTAGGTTGGGTGCGTCAAACTTGACAGTAATAATCATTGACGTCTTTAATGAATCTGGATCTGCACGTGTTGAATTTATAAATATACCGTTAGTTGTAGTTGTAGCTGTTGGTTGTGTAATTATCACTTCGCTCTCATCAGCTGTTAGGCTATTCGATAAAGGCCGCGATATAGCTCCACCAGTGACATTTGTGGAGTAGTAAGCCTCTATTATCTCTGAAACCTGGACTGCGCATGCGTCGTTGGTGGGAGCTGTGGCGGCACTTGGAATGGACAATGTTGTATAAATATTAATTATTGTATAATCGCCCTGGGCAGTGGCTAAAACAAGTACGCAAGCGAGAAGTGCTACTAGTAGCCCCTTCATCAGCTATCGTAGTACTAGTCAACTTATGTTTACGGCCCGTTGACGCATGAATTATTTCACCAAAAATATTAGAGCGAAGTAAAAAGGTTTCCCCGACACAAAAACAATGTAACAAAACTTGAATTCTGCGATCAATCTGGATGCAAATCTAATTAAGCAAACAAATAATACATAATAAATAATTTATCATTTTTAATATACATTTGTGAATTCATAAATTTGTTTGTCCATTAGCTTGAACCTTACAAATTTGGTTTAGAAGAGTTCTCTTGTTCACAATCTCACACTCTCTTAGCTCGCACGTCATACGGTTTTTGATACTCACAGCAGAGGCGTCACTCGTTATGAAAATCCTCGCATTATCAAGAACAACCCGACCCTCTTCCCTTTCATCAGTGCATTCTTCATCGTCACCCTCGATAGTTATACCAATATTCTGACTTTCAGCAATATAGTCATGATTAACAACATCTATAAAAAAATTCCTCTCGATCATTTCTGACATTTTCAAATTGAAACAAAGATTGCACCTCCCAGCACGTTGTATTTTATCAGAAAATAGTCTTAGACGACTTTCATAGATTTTTTGTTCTTCACTTATTACAGGATTTGGATAACGTATGCAAACATTGTTCATTTGATTACTGGTTACTGTATTGAATTGCATATCGCCCCAAGCTTCCCGGATCAATACGCCATTACAACCGTTGTTGTGGATGTTGTTCCTTATAATGATCGCACTGGTACCTTTACCAGCGATATGTATGCCATCTCCCTGAGAGCAATCGCGAATAAAGTTACCAGCTATACGAGGAGAGGCACGATTAGAGACGTCAATATTATGTTGCGTAAGTGCATCATAAACATCATTTTGATGCAATACTACTTTACTTTGAATACAATTATCGCCAATAGATGATGGGCCATGTACACTGATATTATTGGTGTAATTTGAATGGATCTTGTTGTCGTTAACGTGGACGGTTGTATGATTGCCAGCACGTACGCATAAACCACACGCCTCCAGAGATGATCTTATTTGATTTTCATGGACGAGCACTTGATATTGATCAAACTGACATAGATTCGACTCGGCCTCTTTTATAAAATGGTCGGTAAACAACACAAAAACATTACTTTCTTTATTTTGGTAGATTTGATTTTGTTCCAAAACTACGCCAACATCACTTGTCTTGACACCGCATTCGTCGTTATCAAAAATTACATTTCCTCTAATGAGGTTGACCTTATCTTTGATCGTGGAATCTATTTTAACAAAGTCATTATGAGCCGACTCACTGTGATCGATAAAGATACCACTTCCATGATTATTACTGATGAAATTACTACTTGCATTGATGAAGGGACATTGAAAACATCCCATCGCACTACCTTCGGTTGATAAAGTATTTTTAAAACAATTTACAAAAACTCCATGACACCCATTGTCTGTAATTCTATTTTCGTCAATCAAGGGATACGAAGAATGTAAACATTCGATACCAACATGATGACCGGCGTGGATTTGGTTGTTCTGTACTAAAGGACGAGAGTTGTCTTGAATACACACTTGAGAAAATTTACTTCCGCTAATGACATTATTACTAATACAAGGTACCGCAAAGTTGCGTATCATGACGCCATGAAGTTTCGCACCAATCAATTTGTTATCAACCACTCTACAAGAACTGTTCCCCAAAATCTCAACATTAAAGTGATTGTTTTGAAGTTCGTTTTGTTGAATAATGACTTCATGTAAATGATGTGATGACACCCTAACACCCACACAACAATTATTAATTTTATTATTACAGACAAAAGCACTAGTATGGTCACGAAACATGATTCCCACGATTTGTGGCAGAAACCCTTGTTGTGTAACGTTCCCTTCATGGTCTTCTTGTTCTCTTCTCTCCATCCAAATCTCATTGCTTGCAACCCAGGGGGTGCAGCTTCCAGAGGCATGTATTCCAAATACCTGCTCAATGGCGCCCACTTTCCGAGAAGCGTCTAATTTGATTTGATTTTCAAAGATCTTTGGGTTAAAGTTTATGGCGTCAACACGAATGGCGTGATATTTGACATTGTTGAATTTATTTTTCGATATATCCAAATAACCACAGCATGCAAAATCTTGATCCGCACAAACAATGCAATTGAAGCAATTTATGAAAGTATTTTGAGTGATTGTAATGTTGAAGCGGTTGCTATATAGTGTTTCCTTACAAGACACTTGTATAAGGATTGTGTTGTGGTTTTGGCATTCGCTACTGTCGAACTTGCCCGAGTCGATCGACATTGTGACGCTTCCCTCAATGTACAAAAACGACTTGTCAATAACGTCAGTCTCACCCGAGTATGTAAAACTATTATCGGTGAACGTTACGTTACAACTCTCGGTAAACTTAAAGTATGTGTTTTTGAAGTAATTTCTTCTCATCACGGTGTTGCTTGTTCCGAAAGCCTTCAATCTTGTGTCGTATATTTGACAGGATTCGATATTTAAAGTTGAGGTAGTGAGGAGAACGGTGCATTTTTGAATGGTGATGTCTGAAATGAACAGTCTGATCGACTTGGGTGTATTGAATGAAATGTGTTGTACGCCATCATTTGCTTGTTTTAGTTGTATAATTGCACGATGGTCTTTACTCTGTTCTAATTTTAAGACGATTTCATTAACTGATGGGAATGACTTTATCGACTGGATTGCATCCTCTATACCCCGTGATGAGCAACCCTGTACAAACACGTTGCGTATCCAAGGTGAAGCATTATGAATGTTTGTTTTTGCTTCTGAATAAAGTCCTTGTTCAATAAATATGAAAACTTCTTGCACACTTTTATCCTTTATAGTACATGCCTCTTGCAAAGCGGGGAACAAATTGTCCTGGACACTAAAGTGGTGTGTTTCAGGTAGGTTTTGTAATTGAGACCTGATTGCATCTGATGAAGCCACAACAATGCATTTTTTTTCTAGCACAGGTTTCTTCATTTAGACGTCCAGGTCGTTGTTGTTTGTTGTGGAATTTTCGTAAGTTGTAAAGGTTTTTGAAGTGACACATGTACAGTTCCTTTTTTGTATGTGAATTGGACGAGGTCCATACGTAATTCGTGTACAAAAGTAAATTGGCGTCCCGACGAACATCAGTACTGTATAAAGCATTTAATTTTACAAACACAACTATTATACTACGAGTAAGTGGAGGTTGAAAGCGACGTGTTTCTTCCAAAAGTGCAATTTATCAGAGATGAACTAAAATTTATAAAGGTAGATTTATTGTCCTCCACCCAAGTGTTTTTGATATTGCTCAAAAGCGTAATCTCTTGCTTTTTTCATCACATGTTCGTCCCTGGTATTAAAAATCACTTGGTCATGGTAATCTGACGATCCCGGATTTTCAACAAGTGCCAATGCGTCATAGTGATTCCCTGTGTATACAATCAAAGCTCTTGTCGAATAATCTCTGTTCTCTCCATATTTATCCTCCCTCATGTTAGCAGTGTCGAAAGCGACAATTTCTGTGCTAAAGTAGTCGCTTAAGATACTAAGTTCTATTGCTCCTCCCCATGTATCTTTATTTAAAATCCACGTTGTATATGATAGATTGGGCATTCCTAAAAAAGCATTGTTATACTTTTTAGGATTTTCTGCAACAATGTTTGCACATAACTGTCTAAGCTCCTGTGCATTTGTTCTAGATTTATTTTTTAGAACGTATGAACATGAATGGAACAAACACGAATTATCTGATGGCATGGTCCTTCTTACAAAAAGACTTTTTGGGGAAGATATTGGTACGTATGGCCCCACGCTATATCCTTGTATAATTCCAGTCTGACTTCCAGATTTTTTTAATGTGAGCTGCTCACCACTTTTTATTCCAATAGACTGCAAAGTAGCTGATTTATCAGACAAAGACATGGGTTTTGGTGGAAATCCAAACAATACTTGAAACATGAGTTGTGACTAATGATCTTAAACTTACGCTCTTGCTCAACCACTTTTATACCAGTTTTTGTTTGAAGTAATGATTGAAGATCTTGAATTGTTGAATTCGCATCCAAATCTGATATTTGTATCTGCCCGTCGTTCGTCCTCACCCTCAAGCGGTATGACATTTTGAAAAATTAAAAATAGACTTCAATCCGAAACTCGATCAACCAACAAAACAATTACAAAAGAAGAACATTTTGAACATCTTTAACAAAGAGCACGGAATGGGCAGATGTTTTAGAAAAACAAATTTAATGTTCACAAAAGTTGAATGGACACTCATATACCGCAAAAGAGTGATCAGCTACAAAAGTCGTCCTCTCCTTCATCAAGTCAATTCTGTACTTCTCTGCTTGATCAAGAGTCATGTAATCGGAACAGTATTCCAAAATCAACATGATCACCTCAATAGGAAATACGTTTTGAAACACTGCTATTAGCGAAGGAATTATCCATGACAGTTGCTGTGGCCTTACATTCGAAGTGGAAATGATTTCATGATCAGGATCAACCAAAAAGAAGACAAGTATCTTGCGATATCCCTCTTGTGTATGATCAATAAGGCTAAAGGGAGCTACTTTGTGCTGCAAATAGTTAGGAAATGCGATGCAGCGGTCCTCTTGTGTAATGATGCTACCAACAGGTTGATTCAAAGGCCCACTGTGCGTCATACCATATATGGTCTTGGCTCCATAGTGATCGGATTGACCAAGTGTAGGTCCTTGCACAGCTGTTCTAAATTCGAGTCTACTCTCCGTTATATTCTTACACTGATAATAATATATGCCAGATGCAACAATATTTTCGTTCTTCATGCCCTCAACGTGCCAACTACCGCCTGGATAGGATGGATTCTCGGGAGTAAGCATTATATTAGCTAATTTAAATATGACTTGTAGTTTACGGTTATCGAGTTGAACGTTGTCTGGATGGGGCAATCCCATTACATGTAGTGGTACCTTTGGGAGCGAGATGCACGAATCAACATCGGCGTACAAAACATTATGTAGAATGTACCTTAACAATTTAGCAATCTGGCAGTGATCATCATCATCTTCTTTTGATAGCTTTTCATGCTTTAAGCAAACCTCGTACATTTCATTATGATCACCAAAATGACCAAGAGTCCATTGATAATTGTAAAAATGTCTTAGTATTCTTGAAAGCACATGTAGCACTTTTTTCGTATCCTGCGTGGTCTTACAATACTCCCAAAGTAATCGGTACTTTTCAGTAGCATCTGATAAGGTCGTCATGACATCATAAGAACTTCCTTTGTAGACGTCATCGGCTTTGATTTCGTAGTTGTAATGTGTTTGTAGAATATTTAACATGTCGGAGAAATCGGTTTCATCGAGATCATCATTGGGAAAACCACATTCGTACCAACCATACGGGTCGACTACAATTTTTTTTGGTTGCTGATTCGAGCCAATTGCTTTAGCGAACAGGGGCAAGAATCGTTCGAGTATCTGCTCTAGAGCGTGGTACAGGCTACCATACTCTTTAGGGTTCAAGTTGTTTATGTAAGATTCAATTGTGACATTTCCATCCCTGACCTTCACGTCAGAAGGCAACCATTGAAATTTGTCGGAGAGCATATCAACTAGGGAATAATCTTTCTTCTTTTCTGGTCTTTTAGCCCCAATGTCGACAATATCTGAGGAATGCGAGAGTGGATTATAAACACGAGAGACGTTACTAACCAAACAATATAAGGAGGGGTGTACAAGGTTGAGGACTTGCTGATTTGAACCAGGATGCCAATCTTTGTGTTTTCTGTTCTCCAAAAGATTAGCGCCAGATATCAAGGAGTTTTTAATGTCTTCGGGTATCAAAGAATCACTCTGCCAGGTGCAATCCGCTCCACCCATCTCAATGCTACCGTCTCTCATCGAATCATATTGCTCTAGTTCCTCAACAACATAATTAAAAACCTCTTTGGAGATACCTTGCTTAATAGCCTCATTGTGCCACTTTTCCAATATTTTAGGATTCTTCCTTTTTTCGTACCAGAGTGGCTTAGACCTCAACACGGCACTAACTTGATTGATCTTTTGTTCCAACAGGGTCTTGGCATCCGGTGCACCAGGATGACATTCAGCGTAAACGTTGTTTTCGGTGAAAGGGTTGTACACCATTGCGATAGTTCGGTTTTAGGAGGTTTTTGAGGCCTTTTATCTGTAAAATTGAACTTTCAAGAACAATGTTTTGCACCCACTCAACTGCATTACTCATCCGACATTGCAGTTCTTGAAAGTTCGTAATTTTGGTTCAGAGCAAAAGATTTCAAGAGAACCGTCCGTGGCTACGTTGGTCGATGACCATTTGTTGTCGTCAGTGTGGTTTATGAAGGTCATTAACGTTAGTGTGGCTCTTGTTACAACACATTCACGTATCTGTATTCAAAATAATATTAGTGACTGGATATCTCACAATTCATTTGGTTACATCGGTATAAAACGAACAAAACGTGTACATCTTCCAACATTGAACACCATCGTAGAGGCAAAATGTTGTGTTGGTGTGGGAGGTTTTTAACGCAGACGTATCGGTTCAACCAACTTTGCGATTAAATTTAAACTTTAAAGCTTACTTGATCTTAATCTGGGATACTTCTCATTCCCATCTCTTAAAAGGTTTTATTGATTACAATCATCAACATTTCTATTGGTCAATTGTCACATGTCAGACCCATCATTATTATTTTATTTGCTGACAAACATTATCACGATCAGCACTGTATTATAGTACATCAAGTACCTGTATATAGCATACTATAAGGCAGCTGAGCAACATGTCTAAACCGAAGAAGGATATTGATGTCTCCATTATGGAGCGTCGCGCCTACGACTTCCTACTCCGTCAACAAGAAGCAAGAGAGTGGATGGAGGAAATGATCCAAGAGCCACTAAAGATCAGTAGTACCGCTGATTTTGTCCAAGGTCTTCGTGATGGAGTATATCTTTGCAGACTGGCAAACGTATTCGCACCTGGTGTTGTGGGTAAAATCTACGAGCAAAAGACGAACTCTGTATTGGAGTTTATGTCTGTAAACAATATCCAAAACTTTTTGAAGGCTCTTGGTAAAGTCGAGTTCAGAAGACTCTTTTGGTTTGAAGTTACTGATTTATGGGAAATGAAGAATGTATACAAAGTTGTGCATTGCATCCACATGTTGGCCCGTTACCTGACAGAGAATTTTAACACCATCAAGATCAGAAGATTAAAGGCATTCAACTTCTCTCAAGAAGAAATTAACAAGACCAAGAAATTGATCCAGGATCTCAACGAAATGGAGATGGCCATTCCAGATGACAGCAACCAAACTGCAGGTGCTAACGACGATACTGCCTCGGATCCAAGCACAGAAACCGATCCTTTGAGCGAACCTGACGCATTCGATGACTTGGCTGATCCAGACAAGTGCATCATTACTGGTGACGGTTCCAAATCAGCTGTAGCTGGTATAAAGTCAACATTCTCAATCAAGGCCAGAGACGTTGATGGAAACGACATCAAGCAAGGAGGAGAAAAGTTCACAGTAGTACTCTTCCATTCAGAGAAAGAGGGGACTAAAGTCATTGCTGATGTAGTGGACAAGAACAATGGTATCTACGAAGTTTCATATACACCCGAGATCTTTGGCGAGTACTCAATGGAGGTCAAGTTGATTGATGAGGAGAACAAGGAAAACGATAGCGACGAACCCGAAGTGTTCTTGCTAAAGGGTTGCCCAATGAAAGTAACAGTAGACTCAAACCCAGAGTCAGATCCATCCAAGGCAACATTCGATGGTATGGGAATTAGTTCCGCAGTAGCAGGTGTCGAATCCAGCT
This sequence comes from Acrasis kona, assembly GCA_026419775.2. NCBI lineage: Eukaryota > Heterolobosea > Eutetramitea > Acrasida > Acrasidae > Acrasis > Acrasis kona. Next base: position 140,524 of record JAOPGA020000167.1, read on the forward strand.
TCCAAATCAATACCTTCGACGCTTACGGCAACCAAGGAAAGGGAGGCGAAAAAGTTACTGCATTGTTGAGACGTGAGGGCGTCGCAGACATTGATGCATCTTGTCTAGACCACTCAAATGGTATCTACACCGCCTCATACGTGTGTCCTAGTGCAGGTGAATACGAACTACATGCCTTCTTGAACGGAAAGCCTTTGGGTCATCACAGAAAGGTTACAGTCAAGGATGCTGGTGTGTCAACTCCGGCCAACTGTGAAATTAATTTCGACGACAAGTACTTGAACCAAAAGGCAGGAACCAAGACTGAATTCCAAATACAAGCAAAGGACAAGCATGGAAACTTTAGATCCTCCGGAGGTGAGAAATTCAACGTTACCTTGACCGATCAAAATGGAATTGAGGTCGAAGCCAACGTCATTGACACAAACGATGGAAAGTACGGAGTAGACTTTACATTGTTCCATTCTGGAGACTACGCCATGAAGGTCGCACTCAACGGAACATCATTTGTCGAGAAGAACATCACAGTAACAGACACTGGCTTGACATCAGCTGAGCACTGTGTAGTTATCGAAGGAAAAGAACAAGTCAAGAGCCTAAAGGCAGGAAGGCCACAAACATTCGTCATTGAAGCAAGAGATGAATTCGGCAACAAACGCACAGCAGGAAGCGATCAATTCACGTTACAGATCACAAACAAGACCACTCTCAACGACGTACCAGACAACAAGTACACCGTAGTCGACAATGGAAACGGAACATATACCGCCTCATTCTCAGCAGAAGATGCGGGCGAATACGCACTTCAAGTATTATTAAAGACTGCAGCCAAAAAGGACCCAGCATCCACCGATGCCTCCGACCCCATGAGCGCACTCAAAGGATTCCTCACGCAATTCAAATACGAGAACATTAATGGATTCCCGACAGACGTAAACGTTGCAGATTCTGGAGAGACCGATCCATCAAAGACATTGTTCGAAGGAGATGGTCTTCGCTTAGCAAACAGCAATCAATTGGCAACGTTCAACGTGATTTGTCGCGACGCCTTCCAAAACAAACGCACGGCCGGTGGAGATCAAGTCGAAGTCACTCTGATCAACGATCGTCGTAAGGTCAACTTGAGCGCCGAAGTGACCGATCATCAAGACGGAACGTACGAAGTACAATACATTCCAAACGTATCCGGCGATTATCGCATTCAAGTCAAGATTAACGGAGTAATCGTGGAGACGCCGGAGGGAATGTCCACGCTATTCGTCGAACCGCCTGCAGCCAAAGCACTATCCGATCAAGATTTGGAGAACATTCACGGTCACGATCTATTGAGCTCGTTGATCAATTCCGTAATCTCCGAAAAGGATGACGATTCGCTCATGAACGAAATCCAACAAGTAAGAGCCGATCTAATCAGACAAATTCGTGACAATGGATCGCTCGAAAAGGACGTTAAGGATTTGGAACGTCGCATCCAATTGCTGATCAACAACAGATTAAAGATGGAAGATTTGTTGACTCAACGCGGATGGAACTGGAGAAAGCGCGCGCCCACCAAGGAAGGCGTGACCAGCCCCAACGCAACCAACGCCAATCAATCCACCGAACGATTGGACAAGTACGGAAAACTATTCTACCTGTTACAGACGGATCCACAGTACCTATCCAACTGTCTCTACTTGGTGCCTCAAGAAAAGGTCGAAAAATTCTTGGAGACTGTCATCTTGACTCTATTCGGATACGCATTCAGTCCGCGCGAAGAATATCTAATCTTGAATCTGTTCAAGAGCACGTTGGCATTGGAAATTTCCAAAACAAAGAAGCTTTCTGGATTCTTGGAGGGCAATCCAATCTTGCCGCGCATGGTCATGACCTATGGAAGACGCGTGCAAGGAAAGACCTTCTTACAAAAGGTGTTGTTCGACAAGATTATCAGCGCCGTGTTGAACGAGAAGGATTTGAATTTGGAATTGAACGCCATCAAGATTTACAAGGAGAACATTTCCAAGACCGAAGTAGAAACCGGCGTAAAGAGCGGCGTTAACTTTAAGGACATTACCTATCAAAAGGCCATGCAGGACGATTACGTATCGCGCGTGGTCAACGAGAGAGTGGACAAGTTGACTCAAATCTGTCAATCCATTTTGGACGGAATCATCGATAACGTTGGAGAATTACCGTACGGTCTACGTTGGGTGTGCAAACAGCTCAATCAAATGTTGGCCAGTAAATACCCACAGTCATCAGAAATCGAGAGAGCGAGCATCATTGGTTACATTGCCTACTATCGTTTCATGAATCCTCCCATTTGTGCACCCGATGCGTTCACGTTGACCAAGAAGAAGATTTCCATCAACATGAGAAACAACTTGGTCGTGATTTCCAAGGTGCTGACCAACTTGACCAACAACGTGTTGTTCGACAACAAGATCGAGGAGCAAATGACCGTGATGAACGAATGGTTGAAGAAGAATCAATCCGTATACATTGAACATTTCATCAGGAAATTGATCAACGTGGAAGATGCGGAGGAGGTGTTGGGCGTTCACAAGTACATGGAATTAACTCAAAAGAAGGCGCCGAGCATCACCATCACTTGGAACGAAATCTTCAGCACTCATCAATTGTTATTAAAGTATTTGCACAAATTGGCGCCCAACCAAAACGATCCCTTGAGAGGATTGTTGTTGAGCATGGGAGAGACTGCACCAGAGGAGGTAGCCCTCGACAAGAACGAAGACTTATCTCTGCAACTGATCAACGCAGATATGAAGGACGTGCATGAATCCGATCATTCGTCGCCAGAGCAACTGTACGATGAAACGAAGGAGAACTTTAGGCTCTTGTTGAGGAGCTTACCGCCTGATCAATTGGGAGAGAACGTGGTGGATACCATCAGCAATGCTAAAAAGTACAGCGCCGAACAAAACTCTGGAAACTCTCCGGTGGAGATTCGTAACGTGTTGGCGAAGCGCGTGGTCGACATCGAAGCTGCCCTACCGAAATTGGTTGAATTCGGACTGTTGGAGAAGGGTAATAATTACAGGAGAATATTGGTGGACATTACCAAGGAAATTCAGAACCGTAAAATCGTTCGTGCCAAGCAACAAAAGGAATTGGAGAGGTTGAAGGAGAGTTTGAAGAGCTTGCAAGACCACAGTAAATTCTTGCAAGAAAAGATTACCGACTTGAACGTGTACATTCAACAAAGCGTCCAGAAGCATTTCGACGATGGTGCCAGCAACAGTAGAAGAAAGACTTCAAAGAGCAAGGGAAGCGAACAAACCTACAAGTTCAGCTACAAGCAGTTGCACGAGAAGCACAAGGTGATTGAAGATTTGAGTGGCGTCAAGGGTCAACAAAACAAGTTGAAGTTTGTAATCAAGATGACCGAACCTGGTAAGTTTGATGTGGAGGCCAAATTGGTGAACGTTACCGTGAGCACGATTCAGTTGGATTTGGCTGATTTGTTGGACAAGCAGAGCAAGATGCAACAAAGCATCAAATTTGACGAGGTCACGTTGAATGTGAACATGACCATTCACATCTTGAACAGATTGTTTGTGGAAGTTTAATAAAAAATGATTTTTGTCCGTTAAACAATGAGTCTTTAATCAGAAATGTGTTGTCTTTCCAGTGCAGGGAATGCATTTTTCTTTCCCAATACTGCTGTTTGTTTTGCGTGTGACAAGTATCCCTTAATGTAGCCCTTGTAGATTAGGACGCTCATCATGCATTCCACTTCGTCAACGTCCATATCGTAACCAAGATGATCCAAACAAATCTTCAAGTTTTTTAATGGCAACCTGCTGGGATCCTTGTGTAGTGCGGCGCTGTCAAAGTTAGTCAACACGTCACATTGTGTCACTTACATGTTTTTGAATAAATTACGAAATACTACAATCTTTGCCTTGTCAAGAATGAGATATATACCTTTGCGTATGAAAAGCATTTGGTGTTTGTCTAAACTTTCTTGGAATAACTTCAGATTACCAACCCGATATCCTTTTACCAAATCAGAAAACTCGTCCATTCCGTACCTTGTGAGTAGAGATTGTTTTGGGGTGCAGCCGATCACTAGGTTGACGCAAATCAAGTACCTTAAAGTCATTCTCTTATTATTTTCGGCGCCAGGATGACAATGTGTGAATGCGTATTGAAGACGTTCGCGTGCTTTGACAAAATCTGATTCGTACATGGCAAACCTACCGGCGTAGTATTTGTATGTGACCTTCTCTGCCGTACTGAAACCTTCGAATGGTGGAAGCTGTGTGCTGGATTCTACGGGTTGGATCACATTTTTACACATTCTCAAAGTATTCAGCTTAAAGTATATACGTAGTAGGTTGTTTATAATGTCTAGTAATACCCACTTGCGCGACTCTTTTAGTTCTGACTTCTCCGGTATAACCTTTCTAAAAACCTCCATGAATTGTCTGGCCGCGATACCAAGTGGACCTTCAGTTGAGGAAGATTGTTCATCGTCGTCAACATTGGTGCTTCTGGCTCCCTGAACTTTGTTTGCGCTCTCTGCGAACAATCTAACATATTTCGAGTATATCTTTATGACGGGAATTGTCCACACTGCTCCTTTTACAAATGATTTATCGACGAAGATTTTGAAGGATTCAGATAGTTTCTCAAATGCGCTGGTGTGTTGTTGATTTTTCGAATGCACGAGGGCCTCCACAAAGTATTTTATAAATTCTCTATGATCACCATCAACACTGTTCAAGTCACATGTGGGAGACTTGATACAAGACATATTCCTAAACTCTTGCTCCAAATGTGAGGATACACCTGGGCCATTTTGGCTGACAAGTAGCGCGTTCAGTGTGCTGATGTATGTTTTCTGGTTCATTTTAATGCTTTTGTAAGGCAAAAAACAAATGAAGAACCCACAGCGTGTTCATTGATGAAGAGAACAAACAGCAATGAGGGCGACACTGTTCGTACCAAGAAATTAAAGATTGATGGGAGAAGTTTGGTTTTTGAAGATATACTTTTTCACATCGCTTCTATTACGAATCATAACGAATTATTCGTGCTGCTTTTACAGCATAGCACTATTGTCACCCTACGGAAACTATAGATTAAAAACAGTTATCACTACCAATAAAAAATGCTCAAGATAATCAAATGAAGGTGATGAAAACAATCAATTAATTTTTCAGCTGATTCAAACTTGAGAAAATGCTATAATCAATTAAGAAAGGCTCGTTATATAATATAATGAACACAGTGATTATGTATATGAATGCTAGCACTATACAAGCATCCCTGTCATCTTAATAAGGATAATTGGCACTTTTATATATTTGTTTATAACATTCATTAAATCATAATTTAATTAGATTAGGAAGGTGTGGGTGAAAATAGAATATCAAAAGCAATTACAAGCGGAAACCTAATATGAGTTTATACCAAAGGATGTCTGTCGTGGTAAGAACAGCACGTACCTTGAGCAAACCAAGTCACTTAATCCAGACACCCTTGCGTGTGTTCCTCAGCATCACAGCGCTGGACTGGTTGCTATCCAACCCTTATCTGTGCCAGGCTGTCTTGCCGCTATAGTCCTCTAATAGGCATAAGACTTAGACATGCATTGACATCTCGTACTTGTTCCTAACAGTCCTTGTTATCTCTAGCTAGCTGTTAACAAGATAGTTTGATGAAACGCCTGCCACTACACAGAAGTCAAGCGATTTGCTCGTCAGCACTCAGAGTTTTCTTAATAATAAACCGGTTGATTCAAAGTTTTTGTTGAAGTGCATGGGCACACGTGACAATGTAAATCATGAATAGAAAAATAAACATATATTTATAAAACAACTAGGTGTTAAAGTATCTACCAGATGGGGTAGTGCAACCATCTTTAGCAGATCATCTTATATCGTGTCATGTTTTTCAGTACTGGAACCTCTTTCTACTTTCCGTTGACCAAGAAAAATATGTATAGTCTTAATTTTAAGTCATTTTTTGATTTTATTGATAATTAGCAGTAGTAATGTACAAGAATCACAAACAAAACGTACTATTAACAGTCCACTAGTATGGACAAACAAATAGTTGCGTTCACATCGTTCGGTTTATTTAATTGGATATTGACGTTGGAACTGTTGAAACAGGAGTATTTGTAGTGTCTTCATTGGCAATTTGTATTGGTGTGGTGGGCAGTACTGTAAAGGGAGATACAGTTGGTGCATCCGTAGTCATACTAGGTAGTGTTTGAGATTGTTCCTTAGCCTTACACATCTCATCAACTCTAAAGTAAGCATCTCTACATGACTGGTTACATGTGTCTTTCCCCTCAATTCTTCTTGTAAGGAAACAGTTCTTCTTGTCTTTGATTCTTTTGAACACTTCCTTTGATGTACTTTCTAGGTGTGCCGAAATATAGTGACGCACAGTGCTTTCATCGACACTCAAAAAATTCTTCTTACTTTCGCAAAGCACGAAAAAACACAGAAAGAATAAAAGAGCGTACACAAGAGTGCTGTTGCTTTTCATCAAGTTCCCACTGTCACACATCAGATATTACAATACAAAAATTTGGACTCTTCCGGAAAGTTTGCTTCTAGTTTTAATTGCCTAAACTTTTATTCACTATTACCGGTAGTAGATTTAAAACCAATTAATTTCCACAATACTAGTAATTTATTGTGCTTGGATCTTGGTGTACTTGGATTCTGATTGTATTGAAAGGAACAAATGCTAGCATCATTATTTTTAACGTAGTCATGTTATAATTTTCGTATAAATGAATGTTTTATTCTAAGATTTTAATTTTGTTTCGTTAAAATAATGCCTGCCATTGTTACTCGTTTCTTCAATTTCAACATCGGAAGCCCTTTCTTTTTGCACGTATAATACTTTGTATATTGTTTCTCAATCGAAAGAATGTCAGATGTGAAAACAGACGACAATAACTTAAATGTTGAAACTGTCCGCATAATAGAAATCAAAATATCGAGAGGTGGTTGAGATATAATCAAATAGGCCATCCTTTCATTCAACCTAACTGTCCTTACTGTATGATAAATATATTGTTCGATATGTTAATTTGTATGGTAGCTTTATGTTGTATGTTTTACATAATCATATCCTCCTCGACAGGTACTTTTTCTTTCCATATCTTACTCTATTGAAAGAGCTTCAGTATCACAATCTCTTTCCGTAACTGCGGCTTCTCTTATTAATAAAATTGTAAAAGTTAGAAAATCGGCCGGATATTTCCAGGAGAATAGTTTACTTGAGAAACTGCGGATGGGTATTTGCGGCATTCAATGGGTTAAACATAACGCAACATGAACACAAGCAACACTTCTGCGGAAAGAAGACTCAGGGTGGTAGGCACAATTTTCTTTTACGAAGTCGACTAAACCCTTACAAAGACATTTGGTCACCTGCAACTAACAGATACACAAACTTGTGATAGATTTGTTTTAAATAACACTCACGCGGAGAAAGACTCCACTAAGATTGCTTTAGAAGACTTCTTTGATGGCAAATACAAGCAAGTATGGGAAAATGCATCTGATCACATTACTAATCCATCAACCAGATTCGACAGAAGACACGAGAAATTATCGAAAATAATGATTTCGAACACCTTGAAGACTTTGATACTTTGAGCATGGCTGAACAAAGAGCTATCAACTTGAAGTGGGGGAAAATATTTGGTGAAAATCTACCGTTTGACTTCAAACAGGGTTTGAGCACACACTATGGGATGTACTCTGAATTCGTCGCCATCGCAACGTACATCAATTTTAACGTTATGGTCAAGTTCGCAGTCCAGTATTCATTGTTTGGTGGATGCGTTGTTAACATTGGAACTGATCGTCACCACCAAATTATTGACGGCATTCGCACCATGAAGGTTGGAGGATGGTAAAGTATAATTTTATCCATTATTTACTAAATTTTATCTAGTTTTGGAATGACTGAAAAATACCATGGTAGCAATGTGAGAGGCATAGAAACTACAGCACATTATGACGCAGACACACAAGAGTTTATCATCAACACACCATCTAGAACTGCACATAAAACATGGATAGGAGGTGCCAGCGTCGCTGACTATTCATCTGTATTCGCACAACTATACATAAACAACGAGCACAAGGGTGTTCACTGCTTCCTAGTTCCCATGAAACAAAAAGGAGTCAGTCTAATGGTAAGTATATTTCACACGACCTTTTTCAATAACAACTAGGACTGTGGATACAAATTTGGATTGAATGGAATCGACAATATGAGTTTCAGTTTCGATCATGTGCGCATCCCTAGAGTCAACCTGCTCAACAAATTTAGCAACGTGGACGAAAGCGGAAATTATTCTAGTGTTATCGAAAACTCTGGTCGCCGCTTTGCAGCAACCATAGGAGAGCTAGTCGGAGGCAGATTATCTCTCGCTAGTGCTTGTAATTCTGCGAGTAAAGTATGCTTAAGGATTGCATTTAATTACGCAACAACAAGGTTACAATTCGCACCAGCACCCAATCAACCAGAGGTACCCATCATGACCTACCCAACACATTCCAGAAGGTTGATGCCATTATTGGCAAGAACCGTCGCTAACACCAGTTATTTGGAACATTGCACAGAATTGTATGATAACAAGGAACATGACACCCAAGCATGCCATAGCGAAGTTTCTGTCCTCAAAGCCCTAGTCAGTTGGAACATGGTCAAGACTTTGGATATTTGCAGACAATGTTGTGGAGGGGCTGGATATAGGGCACCAAACAGAATTAGTGGTTACATCAGAGACACTCACATTGCAGTTACTTTTGAAGGAGATAACACAGTGCTAGTTCAACAAACCGTCAAGTATCTGCTCGCTCAAATGCATCAAGAGCAAGACTTTTCGAAAGTGACTGTGAGTGATTTGAGTGTGGATAGTCTAATAAAAGTTTTGAAATGTCGTGAGATGATCTTGTTACAACAGTTACAATCGAATTTGAAGAATAAAAGAAACGAGGGTCAAGATGACTGGCACTCTTTTAATGATGAATTGAATTTAGTTTTGCGTGTCGGTTTGGCCCATGGCGAGAGAGTATTGCAGGAGCAGTTTGTTAAGAGAATTGAGAACATTAAGGACGAAAAGGCCAAATCCATTTTGAGACAATTTGCAGATTTAAACGGATTGTATTCTATTGTTGAGGATTTGGGCTTCTTTGTGACCAGAGACTTGATATCAAAAGGGTTGGCATTGACAACTGAAGATGACTTTGGTAAAAAGTGTAGAAAGTTGGCGCAGGTAGCTCAAGTTGTAGTGGACGCATTCAATATACCAGAAAAGTGCTTGCCTAAAGACGATTTGAGTGACTATTAAACTACTTATTAAATATTTCAAACTTGTGATCTTTCGTGAGATATTGATTACAGAGTTGTCCCAATCTAAAAATATCAAATTTGATTAGGTAAACTATAACAATGGGCTTTATTCTAAGGGTGTCGATTGTTCTAGCTGTCGTTATTGCAGCTTTGGGCATCATATTCATAAGGCTGACCACAAAAGAAAATAGATTAACCCACAACATTACATCAATGCTGAGTTCAGAGGACTTTGACGTAAAAGCATCACAAACCAAGTTTGATTACATTATTGTTGGATCTGGAAGTGCAGGCTGTGTTCTTGCTAAACGTCTATCCGAGGACGAAAATATACAAGTGCTACTTTTGGAGGCAGGAGACGCAGATACAACCCTTGAAACTGCAATACCAGGTGCTTTTATGAAGGTGAATTAATCTTTTACTACCATTTTTAATTATCAAAGATGTTCCACAATAAAGTAATTGATTGGGACTTTTGGACAGAAAAACAGGAAGGCGTCGATCAAATTCAAGAATATTGGCCAAGAGGTAAAATGCTTGGAGGTAGCAGCAGCATGAATGCAATGATGTATCAGGTATATTATTCAACACATACGACTAACACATTATTACAGAGAGGAAACGCAGCAGACTATGATGAGTGGGCATCCATCGCCAATCCAGAATCAAAGATCAACCCAATCACCAATCAAGTGCACTGGTCATACGAGGACGCACTTTACTACTTCAAAAAGAGCGAAGCAAACAAACACAGCAGCGACATGATCCAAAAAGAATATCACGGTTTCGATGGAGAGCTCATCGTTTCCGACAATGATTGGGTGCAACCCATGACCAAAGATTTCATCATCGCATTCAGCAAGGCACTCGACCTACCCATCAACAATGATCCTAATGGATCCAATCAATTCGGAGTAGGAGCAACACAAACCAATACACACAGAGGAAGAAGGTTCAGCGCAGCAGATGCCTTCCTATCGCCAGATGTCCTCAAGAGAAGTAACCTACATTTACGAACAAACGCTCATGTCACCAAATTAATCTTTGACGACAAGGACTCAAAAAAGGTAACCGGTGTACATTATACCGACACCAAACACAAAATCAACAAGGTGGCAAGCGTCACCAAGGAGGTCATATTATCCGCGGGTGCCGTTCAAACTCCACAAATTCTAATGTTGAGCGGAATTGGTCCCAACGATCAATTAGATCCACATCACATTCAACAAAGAGTAAATCTACCTGTAGGAAAGAATCTTCAAGATCACATTACGGTACCAATGATGGTCAACGTGACATCTCACATCATGTCATCTCTACATGCCGAAGATAACATTCAAAACTTGTTCAGGTGGTTAGTGTATGGACAAGGTGCATTCGCATCGAATGGTGCCGAATTAAATGGTTACTTTTTCACTCCAACTGCTCTCAAAAACAACGAGAAAGTACCCGATGCACAAGTCATCGGCGTCCCTGCATTCTTCTTCAAACATGCCACCGAAAGAATGTTCTACACACAAGGCAAGGAGCGTTTCATGTACCAAGACGGCATGACTCTCGGTGCAACGCTCCTGAGACCCAAATCAACGGGAGGTTTTATTGGATTGAGAAGTGCATCTGCCATGGATGCTCCTGTCATCGATCCAAAGTATCTAACTCACCCTGAGGATTTACAACGCTTGTGCGAACAGATTAGAATGTTTAGAAAAGTGATCAAACATGATCCTGTCAAAGACTATATTATTGCAGAGATTGTACCTGGTGGTGATTTGGAGACCGATGAGGAAATGGCAGGTCCATTAAAACAACATTTACAGACGCTTTATCACCCAGTTGGCACTGCAAAGATGACAGCTGATGGAGATTCCACTGGTGTTGTCGACAGTAGGTTAAGAGTATTTGGTGTGGATGGATTGAGGGTGGTCGATGCCTCCATCATGCCCACCATTACTCATGGCAACACCAATGCACCCACTATCATGATTGCAGAGAAGGCTGCAGATATGATACTAGAAGATTAACAATAAAACTAAAATTTATTCATTACATCATTCTCTTAAAAGAATCACAAGTAAGCATACAATATGCCAGCAAGTGCTACGCATACCAATGAGATGGAGAGGCTTGTTGAACTAGACACTATAATCTTATCTCCACCATTGGTTGAATCGGGTGATGACGATGAAGATGGCGAACCTGTTGAAGAAGAAGAAGAAGAAGTGGGATTAGAAGAGGCTGATGAAGATGGACTATTCGTACCTGGTTTGGATGTTGGTGCAGCAGTGACCGTTGGCGATTGGTTCTTGATTGATACATAAGTTCCAAGACTGTTGTCGTTGGATGGGTTGGCTTCCCACCAGTTGAATGCATATCCACGGTATCCATATGGCTTATCACAAGCGGTCTTGACCTCTGTTGGCAAATCGACGCTTCCTGATGACTTGGTAACCCATGCTTCGCTGAGGGATACCACATTGTTGTTGCACTCGAGTTGCCATCTGACCTTCCAGATATCAGTGTTGAATTGAGCAAAGTCGCTAAGTCCTTGCCAGATGAAATCAGTGTTGGTGCTAGTGGTGATATCAAAGTTGAGAGCTAGAGTGTAGGCCTTGTTCTTTGGCTTCTTGTTAATGACCATAAGTGGAACATTGTCCTTGGTCTGTGCAAGTGGTTGACCGGATGTGACGGACTTGTAGGCTGCTCCTTGAGCGACGGTGATTTCAGCATTGTTGGTGAAGTTTCTGGTGATGGGGTGGTTGTTGGTGATGATGTTGGCGGCAACATTTCCGGTGGCAGTTGCAACGCCGGTCATACCGAACACATCAGCCAAATCATTCTCGTTGTTGCTGGACATACCTAATCTACCCTCAGTTGAGATCAATAGACCATCGGTAGTGTTTTTCAAGAAACGGTTCATGTTGGCAATGTCCTTGTCGGTAACGACGCTTACACCTGGTAGAATTACAGCTCTGAAGTACGTTGATTGATTGTTGTATCCAATGTTGTTCAAGTCGTAAACGATGGCGTATTGGTTACCTTTTCTGTTCAATAGAGAGAAGTAGTTATCCTTGACGTTTTCATTCTTGACGTATCCAAGTTTTTGGAGCTGGTATTCAACGTTTCCGACCTTGGTGTAATGGCTCGGATCCACCTTACCAGTTGCTTCGGATGAGTAGATGGCAACCATGGTTGGGAAGGCCATTACTCTTGCAATGTTGGGGTTGTGATATGTGACCTTGTTGGTAATGGTTTGTCCAACCTTGTCAGATCCTGGTACTTGTGGGTTGACAGAGTTGACACCAAGTGCGATCAACACGTTCAATCTACAAGTTGCAACGGTTTGTTTGTTATCAGCATCTTGTAAGATGGCGTGGTAGTAGTAGTTGACGAAATCGTGCTCGCTAGATAGAGTGATGGCATTCGAATCTAGCAATAGGTTCAACGAGACTTGACCCTCTCCAGATATAATCTTTTGAGCGGATGTGTAGATGACGTTGGAGACGTTGGATTGAAGTTGGACGATCAAGTTCATTGGTTGGTTGTTGGTGTTGTAGGTGATGTTGACTGGTGTTGCGACGGATGAGACGATAATGTCGACTGGTGTTCCATAACTGGAGATGAAAACTCTTGGCTTGGAGTTCTTGTCGGCAACTAGGATGGTGGATTCGTTTGGATCCAAAGTAATTCTGAAAGTTCCATCAGAAACCTCTGCAACGGTCTTGGCTCTGATCAAATCAACAATCTTGCGACCCTTGAGCGCGTCCATGTTGACGGTGATGGTTTGAACACCTACGCCATCTGGACGGTAATCCCAGTTGGAAACGAAAAGTACGATGCGATCATCGGTGGTGCGGTAGTAATTGACTTGCATCAAAGTGGATCCGGAGTAGGTCAATTCGTTACGAACGTTCATGAATTCTGCACTGAGTAATTGGTCATACCATAAGTGATGTTCGTCCCATGTACGTGTGTAGCAAGGATACTTGCAAGCGATGGATCCAAAGTTGAATGGAATCATGAGTGCTTTGGCCTTGGGATGGTTCTTGACGATCATGGCTGGGTATTGATTATTGTCGGAGACTGGGTTTGCATCATTCTTTATAATGTTGAAAGAGGCAAGCATTTCACCGCTGGTGACTGTGATCTTGTTGTATTTCAAAACACCAAAGTAGTTTTTGTGTCCAGGTTCGATGGTACCGATCTTCTTGAGGACGTTGAGTTCAATGGCAGCTTCTTCAGCGGTGTAGAAGTATTCCTTGACTGGTGTTTGGAAAGCGTTGATTGTTTGAACTTGTACACCAAAGATTTGATCGATCAATCCGTTAAAGTCGCTTTGCTTGACGTTGTAGTAGTTGGTATATCCGGGAATATCGTAATCAGCATAGATGCTGACGCCAGCGGCTAGAACCTTCTCTAACATGAACCTGAGATCTCCTTCGAACATTCTTTCGTTTCTGGGCAGGACCAAAAGTTTGACCTTCTTGTATTGCTCGTCCTTGAGTTGTTGATCGGTGATGATACATAGTTTGAGACCTAATCTTGTTAAAGAGCCCCAAATACCGGAGAAGTTCAATTGGAAGGTGTTGATCATTTGATCTTGAGCGTTACTCCAGAACAAACCAACATCACAAGTTTGTGGTTGACGGTTGACGATCAATGTCTTGTCCATTTCTGCAATTTGAGCAAAGGTCTCGACGACGGTACGGAACGAACCCTTGATCGTTCTGTCGGGTCTGACGATACCAAATCCGTATTCTCTTGGTGTGATGTTATCTCTGTCGGTCCAATCGAAGACGTGAACACCAATGACACCGTTGGCAACGGCTTCCAACATGAAAGTCTTGATCATTTGACCTTGAGTGGCTTCATCGATCAAGTATTCGTCTGAGCTGGTGTAACCCATTTCGGTGTAGAGGACTGGGATACCGGTGTTGCGTGCCCATTCGATACCAGAAGTACCGGTGTGAATTTCACCACCAGGATAGATGGCACCGTAGTTGTTGATGCTGAAGAAACTTAGAGGGGCACCGGCATCTCTGCAGGCGTTGACGATTTGGTATGAATCTTCTCCTGCGTATTGCCAATCGATGGTACCGAAGATCATACCGACCTTGGAGTAGGAGATGAGGTGGTTTTGATTGACTTCGCGAACGGCGAGTGCTCCCTTGGCGATGGCCTTGGCTAGAGATTGTTCACGGAACTGGATCACGTCGGCCCATGATGGATCGTCACGGGTGTATCCGTTGGCAACAACAATGTTATCGAAGCTGTCGAACTTGGTGCCCCAGACTGCGTTGAGCTTGGAAATATCTCCGTTGTACTTGGTGTTCATGTATGTCTTTAGGGCGTTCATTGAGTATCTATCATAACCGTTTTGACGGTAAGTCCATAAACCTAGGTAACCCATCTCGTTACCAATGATCCAACCAACAATGGTGGGTTCGTCCTTGTAGCGGGAGGCAACAGCCTTGACGTATTGAGTGTAGTAGGCGATGGCGTTGGGGTTCTCGAAACTCATGCTCTCGGAGACCCATGGTCGGTCAAAGTACTGAGTGTTCTCGTCAATGTATTGTCCAGAGTTGGGACCTGCTGGATGTTCGCTTTGGAATCCTGCATCTCCGACCTTTCCAATGTTGGAGACACCGGGAGACCAGTAGGGGAAGTAGGAGTAACCAATGATGGCGAAAATCTTGATGTTGTATTTTTTGGCAGTGGCAACAATGTGATCGATCAAGTACCACCTGTATTGTCCGGGACCCTCTGCTTCAATGGCTCCGGGCGATAAATCAATACGGATGGAGTTGACATTGCTCAAGTACATTTGACGAATATCGTACTCGACTTGAGCCTCGGACTGGTACTGTCCCAAGGGTTGGTTGAAGGTTTGGTAAGAAATACCGTGAGGGATAAAGTATTCTTGGGCGTCGTTATCATAAAAGTAGTTGTTCTTCATAACAACAAATGCCGTAGCTTGCAGAGCAAGCAGCAGGACTGCCAATATCACTATCCTCATTTGTTTTTTTACTTGTGTGTTTGGTTTGACATTTGTCAGGCGCTATTTATACTTGTTGTATTTCGCCAAACAAGGTAAGTCAACGAGTGACCAACTGAAAAATTCATCATAAAACACATCATTCGTTTAACGAATAATCCGCCTTCTTATTATAGTATAGGTATTCGCAAGTGTACGCAAGTTCGAGTTATTTTTATCCTTTCACCAGAAGGGGTAGTATTTCGTACTTTTTATCCGACTGTTCTTTGTAATTTGAAAAGTCTTCACATGCGATTTCTACAGTTCTTCTTGTCGAGTTGTTATTAACCAAAAGAACAATGCACAAGAATCAATTTTAATACTTTTCAATTTGTAGAGATTCATTTTATTTAATTCTTGTCATCACTAACTGGCTCACTAAGAATCTGCTCTTCAAAATTTGTGCCAAAGTAGTAATTCCATCGGCACTCAATTTGCTATTGTTACCACAATCTACTTTGGTAATTGATTTGTGATCCTTCAGAGCATTTACGAGGGCATCTGCTCCGTTTTTATCAAACTCATTTCCAGTCAAATCTATTTCCTCCAATGTCCGGTTGTGTATTAGACCTACCTCGCAGAATACAGTGAGGCCTTCGCTTCCAATACCGTTGTTACTCAGTCCCAACTTCTTTAGACATTTATTGTTCTTCAAACCTTCCGCGAGCTGCTTCACGCCTTCGTCTCCAATCTCGTTGTAACCCAATTCCAAATTGACTAGTAATTCATTGTTGACCAGAGCACTACTCAATGCCATGGCGCCGATGCTTGTTATGTGGTTGTGGGATAGATTTATGCTATTGATAGAAACTGTTGCACGAATGACTTCAGATATGAAAACAGAGCCGACGTCACAAACCAAATTATTACCCAAATTCAGTTTTTCGACAGTCACATTCAAGATCAGCCCATCACACAAATCTCCGACTCCGTTATCTCCTATACGATTGTGGCTCAAATCAAGTTCCTTCACTGTTTCATTGACGCCCAGACCTTCTCCGATCGATATCATGTAATCGTCGCTCAATCCGCACTCGACCAAACCGAACTTGGTTATGGGCACTAAATTCTTTTTAAGAACAGTCTCCGATACTGACTTTATGGCATCCCCCGCGACCCATTCATTCTTGAGCACTAAATCTTGTTTTGTTGTATCCTCAAGGAATAACTTCATCACATTATATAATGGAGTTTGTACTCTGTATCTCTTTAAATCGTCGAAATATTGTTCTACATTGACAACATTTCTTATGATTCTAATCCATTCTTTGGCTTCTTCATATGTCTGTGCTGCCATAATCAAGTTTCTGTCGTCGTCCAATAAATAGAACTTGAAGGGGTAACTGTTATCATCTTTGAGCTTCTCAAATTGTGTTGAGGCTACATCTGATGCACTTGCACCGTCCTCCTCTTCAGAGTCATATTCTGATTGTCCCGCTACTATCGCCTGATCGATTTCAACGTCCTGTACCTCACCAACGTATTTAACAAGACATTTTCCTTTGATGTTGATTTTGCCCATCAAATCGCCCTCGTTGGTAGAATCGCTCTTATAATACTCTAATATGCTTCCTCTTAGAACAAAATCTAATTAACGTGAGCCAACTGATTGCTTCTCAATCTTACATCTTTTTTTCCAATTCTTCACTCTTTGTCCTTGTTTCGTCAGCCATCCTGACATCCACATTTTGTTGCGGTACTCCTTGACAAGTGGTGAGTCGTCCATTGTTTCGAATATTCTAAAACTGACGTTGACGTTTTAGTTACAATCTCATTATCTTGGACGAACCACAAAAAGTACAGGCAACGCTTTACGACCACAAGTTTTAAAAAAGAGAAGTTTATTGAACTCGAGGGATAAATTCCAACAAGTTTAAGTTCTTAATTCACCCTTTCCTTTGCACACAGTACAGACATGCTTCTTTGAGCCAGCGCACTTTTTGCAGTGCTTTGGGGTACTACAGATGCACGTTACAATTCCTTTACCAAAGCAATGAGGACACCTTCTAGTCTTTGGTTTCTCTGGTTTCGGCGCTCTTTCAATTTTAGCAGTGGTTCTTGTTGAAGTAGTAATGGTCGTCGCATAATCCTCTTCACTCTCATCATAGTCGTCGTCATCATCATCATCATCATCAACTGGTGGATTCGGGGGCACCACCGATGGATCAGCAACACCACTTTGAGCAGTGGGTACCTTTCTTGGAAGTGTCGATGGAGCAGCGTCATGAACAACCTTGGTGCTGGACCCTTCGGTTGTAAGCGATCGTTTAGCAGGAGTCAACGTATGAGTATAGCACATTTTGCTATTCTCCCACCAATCGTCACGCTCCTGCTCTGACGCCCAGTACAATCCCCACACAATTTTCATGTAGGGTAACAAACTAGGATAACCTGCAAAGAAGTAATCACTGAATTGTTTGAACTTATCAGGTAAAAAGTGAATCACCAATTGTTTTTTTGTTTTGTTGAACTCTAATCGGAGATGATCGCATTTTTGTACCGATTGAACATCTTCAAAGAATGGTCGATGATTGGGGAATTTACATGCAATGTCTCTGGGTGTGCATTGAATGTGTATCGTGCTCACTTCGCTCAAAAACAGCTTCTGCTCCGCTGGTTGGAAATCGAATTTCTTAATTTCATTCGGGGATAAAATGTCATTCAATTCAGTCAAGGTCTTGTCGCAAATAGTATACAAAACGATTGAACTCAATTCTGACTTTTCTGTTGCTAATTTGAAGAAACTCGGCCAATCAATCACCACATTAATGTTCCATTTGCTTTTTACATTATAGATAACGTCCAGAACATTTTGATTAGCATAGCTCAATGCTTGCTCCACTTGAATCAAATTGAGTCCGGTAAAGTTCCATCCATTCTTGTAATCCTCTCTTTTCTTGTTCTCTCCATCCTCATCAAAATCAGTAACCTTTAGGATTTGTTTCAAGAATGTTTCAAGATGTTGGTCGTATTCGTGCTGTAAGTTACGAACGTTCTTGTAGATTAAAATCACCTTGTGTCGCTCATCATATTCAATTTCCGTCAATCCCGTGCTGATTTTTGATTGATAATTGTCGTAGTCTATGGGTATTTCCGTAAAGGTTTGTTTACCATTCGGAGGAGCTTTTCCAATCACAACCACACCACGAACAAAGTCGGTCAACTTGTTTTTTGTAATGTAATCGATTAATTCGATATAGTTGCTAGATTGACCCGACAGAGCATGTATAAGATTTGAAACCGAATCTGACAAATTATTAGTCACTTCGCGTCCTTTGGATTGGTAAGATGGTTGATAAGAAAGGAAACTTGGCCAATCCATATAAAATTCAATTTTGTGATTGATTCGTTGTAAATTCGATTCCACCACATCTTGATTGAATTCTTTAAGATGGGTTTGATCGCCCATGCTCCAACCTCTGAAATCATGATGACGATCAGCATAGATCGGTAATGGATCTTGATCGGCGCTCAATGTTAAGTGTTGGAAATCTTCAGGAATTTCATCAATTCCCACATGATCGGGTACAAAGTTATAAATGGACTCACATTTACACTGATATTTATTGCTCAAATTGAAATTCCAAACTAATTGTGTTTGGTTCAATTTCAAATGATTTTCCAATTTGGTAGGAATGCATCTTATCAAAATGGACTGAATATATGGTTTATATTGTGGATTGTTATTCAAATAATGAGCAAGTGATCCAACGGTAGCAGTAATACCATCTCTAAATACATAAGAAAACCACCACTGGTCATTTTCTGTTAACTTTAAATGCTTGGCTTGATCCAATATGCTCTTCATATCAACAACCACTTGGCCATCGAACGATTGCACGGCTCTCTTTAACTCTCCAACCTCCACTTGTTTAACTTGACTCAATAAAAGGCTAGTAAAATCAATTCCACACACGAGCGGTGTACCAGGTGGTACTTTCAATAGTTCGAAAAGGTCATCGCTGAAGCGACCACTGGCACTGTAGTAACTATTTGCCAATGCAGATACAGTGATGAGACCATCTGGTTCGTCATATTTGACGTGATGATTGTCAAGATTAGAAATTTCAACAAAGAGCGATTGAATTGCTTTTTGTTTGATGAGCGTTTGGATTGCTAATGAATCAACTGATTGGTCGTTGCCATTGTTGTTGGCGTAGTTTGTTAATGTAAAGGTATAGCTCTTGATGTGATCGATCAAGTAACTTAACCATTGATCGATCGATAGTGATTTGTTATTTGATTTAATGCCAGTGAAATCAATCAAGTATTTGAAATTCGGAATTTGTTTTGCCACTTGTTCCTGTTGATTTTGTAGCTCTTTTAAGAATTCTCGAACGTTGTCGGTGTTGGGACGATCGTTGTGACTATTGATTGCTCTCTTCATTTGTGGAGTGATGCCGGTTAAATTGCTATTGTTGTTGTTGTTGCTGGTTGTGATGGACTTGTTGGATGGAGCGATGATTGGTGATTTTGGAGTAGTGGGTGGTGGTGGTAATGATCTTGATGGTTGTGAAGTCACGGTACTCTTTGGAACGTCAATATTAGAGACGACGGGTGACGTTGGGGTGGCTCGTTTTGGTGGTAATGGAGGCGTCGCTCCGACAGGTTTTACTGTGGTTGTATTTTGAGTGGGTGCAACGGGTAGTGGTTTGCTTGGTGTCGGTGGTGGTGTTACAGGCAATATTTTTTGTTTTCCTGCATTATCTTTTATCCATTGATTCACATTTTCAGCCTTTGCTTCGTACTTGTTGGATTTGTTTATTGTGAAACTGAATACGAGTTGAGTACCGTCGAACTCATACTTGTTAATGTTGCTATTTTGTGGAACCGATCGAATCAGTAAGCTCTGTAGATACTTTTCATATCCCTTCAAATATGATACGGTGGTGATGGTATCCATGACCGCATTGCTCCAAATGGTAGAAAACCACCAACGATCATCATCTGCCAATCCACAGTCCTTCGCTTGTTTCAAAATGCTCTTGACGTCTATTTGTACGCTCCCATTGTTGAATTCTTTGATTACTCTTTCCAATTCATTCTCGCTCACAGAATCCTTAATGTCCACCAACTTGACTCCTTCAAAATCAACGCCGGCAATTTTTTTCGTTCCAGAGGGAACAGTGAATGGTTCGAGTATTAGGTTGGCGAAATTATCGGTGCCATAATACGGACAATCCTCGATGGCAGTGGCGACGAATGTGCCCTCGGTCGATTCGTATTGTAATTGATGGGGACTGGTTGGTATGATTTTAATGTAGAGCGCTTGGAATGCCTTCTTGTCGATGAGTATTCTCATGCTATCCGCAATGATGGAATCTGGTTCGTTTTGGACCCAGCGGGTGAGCGAATATGAATAATTCTTGATGTGATCGATCAAATAGCTGCACCACGTTTTAACATCGTTCTTTGGATGTTTCTTGATTCCTGTAAAATCAACCAAGAATGTGAAGGATGGATAAAATGTTTGTAATTGGTTTTGTAATTGTTCTAATTCTTGTAAGAATTCCAATACGCATAGCAATTTGGGTCGGTCCATGAAACTGTCGATCATGTTGGTCATTAATGGTGTTTTGGGTAGGGAGGAATTAGGTTGACAAATGTCCATGACTTCAATTTCAGCATTATCCTTTATAAATGTGCGAACGTCTCTGGCTTGGCAGCCGTACTTGTTGGATAGATTGAAGCTGTGAATGAAGTGGGTGCCTTGGAGTTGTAAATGATTTGACTCGCTTAATGGGATCACTCTAATGTGCAACGACTCTACACTTTTGGCAAACGCCGGTTCATACTCCTTGAAGTGTGTCAAGTCGTTAATGGTTCCGATGACACCATCTCTAAACACTGGTCCAAACCACCACCTGTCGTTAGTGGTGAGGCCAATCTTTTTGGCCTCGTCTAGAATTTCCTTGGTGTCCACTTGTACCCTTCCACCAAATCTGTTAACTGCAGTTTCCAAACTAGATACTTCAACATCCCTTGCATCCCTTACTTCATATCCTGTAAAGTCAACTCCAGCAGGCTTGATTGCACCGTCTGGGACGGTGAAGTGGGACATGAGGTCATCGGAGAAGCAGCTGTTAGAGTGGTAATAATTGCCAATCAGGGCTGATACCGTGACAAGACCTTCCGCTTCGTTGTACTTCACGTAATGGTTTTCTTCGTTTGTTATCTGAACGTACAATGCTTTGACTGCTCCCCTCTTGGCGTGAACACTCATGGCAGAAGTTTGAAGTGGGTATGATGTGTCCTCTAACATGTAATTCAGCGAATGGGTGTAGTTCTTAACATGCTCATGTATGTAATTCAGCCAACTACTAACTTCAAGTTTGGTTGCTGATTTGATACCAGTGAAGTCGATGAGATATTTGAAATCAGGGTAGTTCTTCCTCACCTTACTCTGCTCCACTTCGATTTCCTTTATAAACTCTCTTACGTGACTGTCGTTGGGACGATCGTTGTGACTCTTCAATGCTGCGTTCATTTTGATGAGCGAGGTGAAAGTTCCAGACGAGTTTCTTTGTAATAAAAGATGAAGAGTCTCTTTATCTCAAAAAAATTCAAAATTGACCACCGGTTTGGAAAAATCCCGACAATGAAGAAATCTATTGGATAGAACTTTGTATTGAAATATCAATCCTATAACAATAATATCTTATTTAGTGTGGACTGGATTAATAAAATACTGCCAATTGAATGAATAATTAATCTGTTTATTACTCCAATTTGATCTTCTTTGCAGGGGACTCGTCTTCTTCTTTAAGCTCTTGTTTAACTTGTTCATCAGTATCCTCCTCCTTCATTTCTTGTTTAACTTGTTCTTCATCATCCTCTTCTTTTTTGACTTTTTGTTCCTTTTTGACCTTATCATCTTCATCTTCATCGTCTTCGTCATCGTCTTCATCATCGTCTTCATCGTCATCGTCATCTTCGTCATAGTCTTCTTCTTCTTCATTTCTACCACAAATGCATTCACGTTCACCGTACATTTCATTATCTGCATCCGAGTCATCATCAGAACCACTGTTATATGGGTGACCAAATACCTCCTCTGCAATATCATCATCATGACAAGTACTACAGTCATATGTCTCTCCAAACTTATGATCAATATGATATTCTGGTCTGTCGCTCTTGACTACTTTCTTATCATACTCTGTCTTCGAAACCCCAAAAAGCCTTTTGAACTCTTCGTCGGTATAATTATTCTCGTCGATTCGATGTATTTTGTTGTTTTCATGATGCTTTAAAAAATCTTCTTCTTCTAATTCACTACCACTTTTTTCCAGCTCGACTCCGTAATCCTTCCTATTGAAAGTAGTTCCTTCGCGATAGCAACGCAGGCTCATAAACTGTGGGGCAAAATATTGAAACCCAAGGTAAAATTCAAGTTCCATGTGATCATTATTACCAACTTCAAAATAAATGTTATGTACGGCTACGAATTCATCGTTGGAATTCATTTTTTCGGTGTTAACTTTGCACCACCGTGCATAAAAATTTGTGACGCCGAATGTATAAACTGGAAACTTAGGAAAGTGGTTGAATTGGTATAGTTCTGGAAAAATTTCAATCCTCCCTTTGCATCTAAATTTTTTGTGACAGAAGACCCCACTTAAATCTTCGTTGATCACTAATTTTCCAACCACTGCACATTCATACTCGCTTGTGAAATCTGAAGAATAGATCTCCCACCTCCCGATGAGTTTTGATAACTCTGGTTGATATTTTGACCGGCGCTTATATTTTATAAAGTGAAAACCTTAGTTACTTACGAATCCATGCAATACCCGCCTTTCTATCTCGGTCTTGTTGAGATCACAATCTTCATAGATGTACATTACTCTTGTTATTTGGATTCTTGTAAACGGTCAATGCTACACTGATGATTGAAAAAATACATTATAGTTTATTATTGTAGTTTGTTCCAAAGCTACACAGATTTGACATTATCCTTCTTTATTATACACGGTCCAGCTCAATAGTTACGTTGGTAAGAAATGAGTTCTGTCAATATAGCTATATCTCTTTCACCTAAATGTGGATCGCTTGGGTCTTGAAAATTCTCACGGCTACGTGAGGGAAAGTGAGGAGTGTTTCGTACTTCATCTCCGAAGTAGTCTAATTTTAATGCACTGACTGAATTCAAGCACAAATGAGCAAATTTTCCTGAGAGACGACTATTTGAGTGTTTGTAGTGGCTGTTTGTAGCGTCATCTGCCCGCACATTCCTCTTCATGTTTCTCAACGGATTGTTACTCTTCGAAAAACTTGCATTTGTGCTAACTGCATATAGGTCATACTGTGCAGGACTATTTATCGTACTTTCTTTTAGATTACCACTGAACATGGCAGCAATTTCACACATTGTAGCGTGGGATAGTCGAGGAAGGTCGTTCATGCACAGTGAGCTTGTTTTCTTTAATGATTAAATTGGATTGATACTAACCTTTTTGTCCCTCGATATTGTCGTTTGAAGAGGTCAACCTTCAATTTATTGTCGAAATAGTCAATTTTAGGATGTCAGATCGGAATCAGGATTATATACACATAAAGTGTTGGTTGATGAACCCTCCATAAGACCATTCCTACTTTTACCCTCCTTTTACCCTAGACCTTTAGTAAAATCCAAAATGTTCGGCTTGAATCCTTGACTATGAGGGAAATTAAAAATGGTATTCTCAAAAACTCCAAGACAACCTTTTGTCAATTCGTCCGTATGAGATTATCTTCATTTCTTCATTACACGTTACATTATCCCGCTGCATTACTTGTCACAGATTAAATTTATTATCTAAAAATTTTTCTTTTCTATTTTGCTACTTTTGAAGAACTATGCTGTTCTCGGTTGGAAATGTCAACATGTCAAAAGTCGTTGACAAGTAATTTTCGCAAGCAGAACCTCCAACATGCTTTCCCCACGAGGGAAGGAGAAGATGAAGTTCAAGGATTCAATAAAAGGATTCTTCAAATCGATTGTGACGCTAGGAAGAAGCCATTCCACTAGAGATTCAACATTCAAGGAGCCACCACTAACTGAAAGAAGATCGAATTCTTTTAAAAACCTACGGAAAGATAAATCTGCGCCAACAACACCGTTAAGTGCAAGAGGTCCTTCGAAAACCAATTATGATATATCTCCCATTGAAAAGAAGGGAAGGCTACGTTCCTCTGAAGTTACTCTAAAAATAACTTCTTTATCCTTCACAACTGATGAGGAGAAGCTATCTGAATTACGTAAAGAGGCATCAATACCCATCAGGGCTTGGTCAGACACAGGTCCAAAGTCTGCCCGTGGACCTCAGCGTAAGCCATCTGCTGATATTTACGATGCACCAACGAGGTCAAGTATAACCAACACACCCAACAGTGCATTTAGCACCGAAGAGTTGAATGAAGCACTGCTTGCGTTTAATGACCCCTCTCTATCACTTCACATAAGTACCGCAAACGGTCATAGCAGAAACAACAGCAATAGCAACTGCAGCACTGCAACATCAAGCCCTGTGAACTTTAGTAACGGCAAACCTGAGACTCCAACAGAGACCGGTGTTTCACCAAACAAGAGCACATTTGTTGCACGCCGGCGGAGTTTCATTAGAAAAAAGAGTGCAGCTCACAAAAGTGAGGTCAGCGACGGTATACTTTTACAAACTTCAGCAGACAACCAACCAACCATCTCTGTGGATGTACCGTCACCGACCAACACATCACAAGACACATGCAAAGACTTCCACTCGGAATACGAAACAAATAGTGACAACAATAGTTCCACATACGATGAAGATGAGGAAAGCATCATGAGCCAAGCCCCACCACAACCCTTCAACTTGGACGAATACTCGAAAGATGAATATTCACATTATTCCGTGAGCATAGAAGCATCAAGCAATCACAACTTGAGCGGAATGAAGAGGGACGAAGACCAACAAACACTAGATCACATTTACGAATACACCATAAGCAACAAGATTGATGAGCTCAGATCTCTACTACTTTTAAATCCAGAGTATTCAGAGTGCGTGTTCAAAGATGGAAGCTTGCCTCTCCATCACGCCTCCAGACACAACAGACAACAAATCGTAGAAATGCTTCTGGACGAACCGTTCCACTGCGACCCCAATTGCAAAGATGCGAACGACTCCACGCCGCTTCACTGGGCATCAGCACATGCAGCCACCGACGCCGTGCTATCCCTTTGTCGCAAGGGCGCAACGGTCAACATTCGCGACAAGTTTGGAAAGGGACCTCTCCATCTCGCCATTGCCAAAAAGTGTTACCGTGGAGCCAATGTTTTGTTGCTATACGGAGGAGATATTAATTTCAAGAGGGCAGATGGATCTAGTGCTTTTCACATTGCATGTGAGCTGGGTGACATTTCCACCATCGAGTGGTTGGGAACAAAGGACAAGGTGATGGCCAATTCTAGGGATAAACAGGGAGAAACACCTCTATTGCGTGCAGCCACGCAGGGTAAGCTCGAAGTGGTGGAGTACATCATGAAGACTCAGCTCATGAGTTGGAATGCACGGGACGACAAGCAGCAATCGCTGATGCACAGGGCTGCTTTTTATGGCTATTATGATTTGATATCTCGCATCGCTTACATTAACCCTGCAGCCTGCAAGACCATGTTGAACGAGCACGATCGATCTGGCGACACTCCGCTGCACATGGCAGTGAAGAGGGATCATTTTAGAGAGTGCAAGCTGTTGTGCAAGATGGGGGCCGATCCCATGCTGGTGAATCGTGTTGGAGATAATGCTTTACATGTGGCCGTAAAGTTCAAGAGGGTAAAGGTTGCCAGATATTTGTACATGACATCGCGTGCGAGTGCGGATGTGAAGAATAAGAAGAATGATACGCCGAAGCTTATGGCCAAGAGGTTGGGCGGTGATTTGTGGAATCAAATATTTACATAAATTGTTAAATAATCTCTGTATTGTAAATGACTTGTCATTCATGTTTCACGCCACTGTCGTCTCCATTGATGATTGTGAGAAATTGTTTTGGTAGGGAAGTTGGGTGGTAGGGCACTTTTGGATCTTCTCCAGTGCTGATTCCCCCGTGATCTTTTAGAAGGTTTTCTTTTGAGGCAACTTTCTCTGTCATTTCCTTTCGCATTTCTTCATCGGTCATGTTCCAGACCTGTAGCTTTGACATGAAGACGGGATCAAGTATCTTGGCGGCAATGGCGCGTAATGTAGAGAATAACCAGTTCGCGCGAATAATGTGTACAGAGTGTATTGTCTCGGGGTAGTAGTCACCTAAACAAGAAAAGTTCTTTACCATGGATGTATCAAAATTCTTTCTTGAAAAGTTGGCACGGTCGTAAAGCACTACAATCTGGTTGTTTGGTGGAGGTGGGAGCATGGACATTCCCAACTCCATAATGTAGAATACAAACTTCAAATCCTGTTCAACACCATCAGGTCCGCTGGCTGCAAAGTGGTTTCCAGCTCGCACAACTAAAATTGGTCTCTTATTTGGATCTGTGCCGTGCCAGAAAGCTTTTCCGGTGTCTATTGAACTTTGAACATCCTCTTGGCGTATGAGGTGTGGCTGTCTTTGCTGCACCCAAGTCATCTTTTTCCTGTACATCTCCTCTGCTTTTGGTAAGTCCCACTTACGAGCTCTTAGGAATCTTAAAAATGTAAGAATGATAAGAATCAAACACTCACTTTACTAATGTAACCTTGCATTCCACATCTTCTGGGTAGTCAGCACTAAGACTTGAAGAAAAAGCTTTTAACATCTGAGAGTTGTAGAGATATTGATTGATTGAATACCTCGCACTCTTCTTCTGATAGTTGAGATATAATGATTTTGTTGTTATCTTCATTAACTGTTGTGTACTTCTCACGAGTACTCTTAGTGTCGACTTCTTTAGACATCCTTTTGTTGTCAAAGTAATTTCCATTCTTCCGGAACGCAACAATCAAAACAGATTCGCATGATTGTAAGCAAAATTCGTCATTATCCATCGCCATTTTGGTTTTGATTGTCTGATGTTGAAAAATTATGGACACAAGAATAATTATCGTTTACGTTACTTGTGCTAGACTAAAATAGGGGTCACCCGGGAATCGAACCCGGAACCTCACGCACCCGAAGCGCGAATCATACCACTAGACCAGTAACCCAACATCAATTAAGTAAAAGTGTTATGAATGCAATTGATTTACGTAGAATTCAATAATAAAGTTTACAATTTATAATATTTTGCCATTTTGGGTGACTCCTTCTTTATTTTCTGCCTGTCCGCCTCTATCAATGCCTCCTGCGTCGCATCATCGTACTCGAATGCAATCTTATGGACGTCATCATAATAATCAACAAAGTGTACATTAATTCCTTCTTTAACCTTCTTGTCTACTTCCTCCCACTCTTTTCTGCTCTCTTGTGGCAGGATCATATCCACTACACCTGACCTTCTAGCAGCAATAGTCTTCTCCTTGACACCACCTATCGCCAACACCTTACCCGTCAGTGTAATCTCACCAGTCATACCCAATCCATGTCTAACCGGTCTGTTATAAGCCAAACTCAACAATGACGTAGTTATCGTAACACCTGCACTTGGGCCCTCTTTGGGAGTACTACCCTCCGGGCAATGCATATGTACAGAATACTTTGAGAAGAAACCTATCGATTTGTTCTTCTTGTCCTTCTTGTCCTTTTTACCACTGCTAATCACAATGGATCCATCATCAGCATCCGATCCATTCTCTTCGTCTTGCTCAAATTCCACATTCAATAAATCTTGTTCGATTTGATCACGTTTCATTTGATCGATGTGTTCTTGGATGAATGGTAGTTCTTGTTTTCTTGATTTGATCACCTTATCGTAATAACTCTTTGCAAAAGTGAATGCGATGCTTGATGATTCCTTCATGACTTCACCGAGCTTGCCGGTCACCTTTAATTGACCCTGACTGCCCAAATCGACTCTGGATTCAATGTAGATGGTGCTGCCTCCCATGGACGTCCATGCCAGTCCCATCACGACGCCACTAGGTGCCTTGAAGTAGTAACGATTACTACTAAAGTTTGGATGCCCCACGTAATCCTCTAAATCCTTCTCTTGTATTTTGATCTTCTTTTGTTTGCCGTTTACTCTTTGTAGTTGATCTTGTTCTGCTTTTTGTTCCACTTGTTCGAGTGGTACTTGTACGATGGGTTCGTTGGAAGGTGTGGTGTTGGTAGTGTTGTCCTTGTTTTCAATTTCATTCGAGGCGACGGTGTTGTCCTTGTTGTCATCGATAACGTTTGTTACTGTCGATGATGTGTCTTCTTCCTCATTTAGTAATTCAGCAATGGAGATTCTCTCACCATCATCTTCGACCGTCTCTTCGTTAAGGGTCTCGAGTGGTTCAACGGTCTCCTCAGCTTTAGGAAGTTCTTTAACCACTTCCTCAACTCCATTCTTCTTGTTTAGTTTCTCCTCTGCAACTACCAACTTGTATGCAGCTTTTCTGTAAATCCTCTCAATGTGTTTTTGTAGATTTCTACATCCGTTCTCACGACAGTAATCTCTGATCAATGACCTTAGTAGTTTATCAGTCACGGTGACCTGTCCCTCTACACCAGTATCCTTGACTACCTTGGGTATCAAATACTTTTTGGCAATTTCCATCTTCTCCTCTTCAATGTAACCACTAATATTCAACACCTCCATACGATCCAATAGTGGCTCTGGAATGGTGCTTAGTGTATTGGCCGTGCACACGAACAACACTTTGGAGAGATCGAATGGAACGTCCAGGTAATGATCCAAGAAGGTTCCATTCTGTTCGGGATCCAACACCTCTAAAAGAGCAGATTGGGGATCTCCATGAGGACTCTTTCCCATCTTATCAATCTCGTCGATTAGAATGACAGGGTTCATGCTCTTGGCTTGTTTGAGACATTGAATGAGTTTACCTGGCATTGCTCCAATGTATGTTCTTCTGTGTCCCTTGATTTCAGCAACATCGTGAACACCACCAACGCTGAATCTAAAGTATTCTCTCTTCAGGGTACTGGCAATGCTTTTTCCTATGCTGGTCTTTCCCACACCAGGTGGACCCACGAAGCACAAGATTTTACCCTGCACGGTGCCCTTGCGCTTCCCGACGGCAATGAATTCCAAAATACGCTCCTTGATCTTTTTCAGACCATAGTGGTCGTTGTCCAGTACCTTCTTGGCGTGTGCAAGGTCAAAGTTTTCTTGTGCCATGACGCCCCATGGTAACAAGGTTAACCACTCCAAATAGTTTCGGCAAACGTTGAATTCGCTGCTAGATGGTTCTAATGTGGACAATTTGTTCAATTCCTCATCAATTACTTTTTTAGCCTGTTCTGGTACTTGTTTGTCTTTGAGCCTCTCCAAGAATTTTTCTTTTGTTTTGTCTTCTTGATCCAAGCCCAACTCTGTCTTGATGAGTTTCATCTTTTCGATCAAAAGTTGTTTGCGATGGTACCCGCTAATCTTTTCGTCCAATTTACGATGTAGCAAGGAAAGTATTTTTTGATTCTCCACCTCCTTCCTCAGCACATCTAAAACTAGTATCATTCTTTGTCTCAATTTTTTATGCTCTAATGCTTCTTTGAGTTTTTTGTGGTCAAACACGAACATGCTGATGGCATTATCGACTAAAACTGAGGCATCGTCCACCAACTTCAGCATGGTGTTGATGATGTATTGGTTTCTTGAGCCTACTTTCGCTAACTCTTCCAATTGAATTCTAATGTCTGCATACAATGAATGATCTTGCAGAGACGTCAGTTTGTCATACTCTCCCCCGTAAGGTTCAACTTTGACCACCGGTAACTTGTTTTCTCCACCATCCGTTACAACTTCAGTGATCTTGATTCTCCTTATGAAGGCGACGATCGCAGTATATTCCTGAAAATCATTGTTAGAGCTAATCCTTAAAACTTCTGCCATCACTCCAATCTCCTCAAAGTCGCTTGCTTTAGGTTGTTTTAACGCCTCACAGCCAGGTTTAGGCACAAACACTCCAACTTCTGACACGTGTGAAATTATCATTCAATGTAAACTTACTATGTCTGTTACTGTGCTTATTTATAACTGTTTTGAACATGTCGGGATCGAAGTAGTGAAAGTTCTTAAGGCCTCCAGGCATTACTGGATATGAGGCGGCCATGATTTGTAAAGTCCCCGGTACTTCATCATTGTCAAAAAGTGGCAGGGGCCCAATGTCGTCGAATTTATTACGGAATAAAGCTTCTTGAAACCTTTATAAATGTTAGTTGATGTGCTTGGATCCAACTCACTCTTTCATGACTCTACGTCCTTTCTGCTCCTTCTTGTTCTTTTTATCCTTCTTGGTACCTTCTAGATCGTCCTCTTCTTTTGCTTCCTCTTCTTCTCCTTTCACGTCATTTTCTTTTTCCACAATCTCTTCTTTTTCCTCATTATCCTCTTCTTCCTTCACACCGTTCTCTTCTTTCGTATCATCTTCTAGATCGTCAGATATCCGCTCTATATCATCTTCTACTGGATCATCTTCTACTAGATCATCTTCTACTATATCATCATCTGGAACATTAACAACTTTTATAAAAATGTGAGTTACTTTTTTTATCTTTTAATAGTGCTCGTTGCGAATGAAACTAGTTTTTGGTAAAATGTAATTATAAATGAATGAGCCTTACACTTCTTAAAATGCTTCTATTATTGATCAATATGCGGTTTCCCTATTAGCATTAACATTGTATCGCAATATAACGACTTACGCTAAAAGTATAGCGAAGAGCAGCTCCAGATAATAGTTTGTGACCTGCTAGCACCCTCCTCATTTTATATTATGAAATTCCGATCAACCGAGGCGAAGAACTTGAAGTTTGTGCAATAAAAATAGTAATAGAAATCGGGTTGAAATCTTCTCTCAAGCTAGAAGTCGGGTAATTTACATATGGAGGTGTGAGTATTGTAGAGTGCAAGTGCTAACTTTAGATGTTTGTTAGAAGAGTCAAAGTAGGAGAGTGATAAAGACGTGCAGATGAATTAAAATAAATTATTTATATTTGTGTTACGCTTCGTTGTCTGAGTCCGAACTGTCTTGATTCCCTTGGGTTGGCGTTATAGAGGTAGTAAGTCTTTGATATCTCAATTCTTGTTGCGACAATAAGAAACGTTTCCTCCTTATATACAAATATCCGAACATTAAAAATGTCGTCATTAAGGCGCCCTTAACTAATTAGTTTGGTGTATTTCGCATTCTACCTCAAAGAGAAAAAAATTTTTAAGCGAGGAATTTGTATAATAAATGTCTGGTGTGCATTTCCGCCTCATTTGATATTTGTCTTTATTTGTACCATCGTCAATACATTCTAGTAATTGGTAATACGAATCCGATCCTTCTGTACATATTTCGTGTTTCTAACATTATTACATTAAGTACAGTTTATACTTACGTCGCCTATATCACATAATCTGCATTGCTCTATAACAGTACAATTCTCATGATGTATATTATCAAGCGTACTTCCATTGGTGGGTGACGAAAATATCAGGATAGCCGAAAACACAACCAGGACAGTGAAAAATGAATAGTTGACCATATAATTTTGTAATAGTGAATATCTGAAATAATTATGATGTTTGTTATGTTACAATTTATTCAGAAGCTATTTCGTTTAACCTTTTTTTAAGGCGAACCTCGAAGTTTTCAATCTCGTCTAGCTCACTAGAAGTTCTTCCTGAGGAACTGCCGCTAGGTGCTGGTTCATCAACTATACGACTCCTCTTTGTCCTATTTGATAAACTCCCGCTTAATGGTCTACTTTGAGTATATAGTTGTGAATGATGCATCTCATGATCTTCCATTACTTTCCTTTGTTGTTCTATTACTTGTTCTTGATCAGGTAGTATCACTCCACTGCGATCCACTTGTGCAAACAATGTTTTATATTTCATATGTACAGGTCTTTTATAGTCTTCATAAAGTTGAGTGCTACGTACAGTAGAAGCAGAGTAGGGCCTTCTTTTTGCTTCTGGTATGGTTGACTGAACTGAGAAAGTGTATCTATCAGTGGCACACATAGATGCAGTGGGTGTCATGGAGGGCGATATTTGTGTGTCCTCATATATGTCATCATTTTCATCACTGTATTCCTCATTGTCTTCATAGTTTTCCCCTACTTCAGCTTTTTCGACGGCATCAAAGAGTTGTTGAACAACTCTTGGATCGTTGCTAACAACACTTTTCAAAAAATTCTTTTGCCTTTGGATCTTAAATGCCTTCCGTTGTTGATTCACCTTTAGTTTGTTTTGTAACAGCTCTACATGATCTTTTTCTACTCGATCTCTTATAGCTTCTTCTAGTGCTGTCTGCTCAATTTGTTTATTCAATTTACCCACCCGAGGATCGTCCTCAAATCCAAAGTTACGATTTGCAAAATACTTCACAAAATGTTTTGTTACTAAAGGATATACCCCTTGGTATTGCCTTTGTAGTAGCTGCTGATGTTTCTCATTCTCTCTTTTTCTTTTAGTGGGATCTAGAACTGAGTCTCTATATTCCGTGGCTATATCCCTAACAATACCGTCTATAGGTTTTTCACTTCCTGAGAGTTGGAGGGGTGGTACCGATGCTATTGTCGAAGAACTTTGTAGCTTAATGTGGTTCATTATATTGTGGACGTTCGTTTGGGACATCCGACCTGTTACGCTTCCACTATTTGGTCGTGTAGGTCTACTTCTAGACGTCGAAAAAGGCTCGTCAAATCTATTTGTTGATTGTTCTTCGACGTAGGGAAAATTTCTCCGTTGGGTCTCCATGTCATTCAATTTTTCCTCAACTTTTACTTTGTATTTAGATCTTGAATGCTCAATGCTGCTTTTTGTATATGATACTGGTTGGGCAGGGACCAGACTTTTTCTTTGCTCTCTTGTTTTTTTCTTCCTTTCTAGTTCACTGAGCAGCAGTAGTGTACTGCGATCCTCGTCAGTGTAGTCACATAAATCCATAACTGCGCTCGTTGAAACTGTTGAATTAACAATGTGTTTTGTTATGGTTTGTCCGGTGCGACTTGAATCTAAATTGTTTGTTCTTTTCAAATGATTGTGTAGTGAAACAGTTCTCCCATTCTCGGTAATTGGATTTTTTCTAGAAACAGGAGCAGAGGGTGGCCTTGTCTTTCTTCCTGTTATCGTATTTGATTGTATTTCATTCTCAACTGTGTTGTTAATAAATCATCATGAATGTTGATTAGATACCTCCTCTCCTCCTATCTTGCTCAAAGCGATAAACAGAGAACATCCGTCGTTGAATACATAAATATTTATTGTAACATTAACGGTTGTTTGCCGCCAAAACAAATTGACAAGTCCCCGATTGTGGGTTGGGGTCTGTATTAACTTATCATAATGTCATTAATGAATACCAAATCCTAACTTGAGGTATGAACTACATCTCAAGGTGTGACATACTAAATGGTAGTAATTCATAGAGATACGCAATTATATGGAAGACTTCTCAATTAAGGGACGACACCACGATTGATTGATTCTAAACAACCCCTTACTAAACGAGGCGGTATTTTTTTTGGTCTATATCAGGTGTTCTTGGCTTGACAAAAAATCCATCAAACCTTTTTGACCTTTTGGTTTTGCTATATAAATAAATAAGTTGTTGATTACATAACAGAAATAAATAAACATGAGCGCACCAAACGATGCAGTCATAGGTGCTGCACCACAAGCATCCACATCCATAGGAGCAGTCAATCTGTCCCTTGTGAAAATGAGCACAATAATACACACAGTTCTTGGAGTGGCAGTCACTGGGGTAGTTCTCGGTGCTACAGCATTAACAATAGGATTGATTGCTACAAGAGTTGGTCAACAACCTCCCGAATGTAGACCAGACGTCGCGAGGAACTTTAAAAACGTTTTGTTCGACATTTTTCCACTATTAAATGACTACGATCCCAGAGGAGATAATCTTACAATTACTCATGTGTCAACACCATCCTTCGGCACAATACAAATCATAGATGGATCTTACTTGAGCTATCGATCCAATCAATTTTATTCTGGAAAAGATCAAGTCGTCTATACTGCTGCCAATGATAAATTAAGTGCCACTGCAGTCATTGACATTGATATCATAAACCACCCACCAGAATCCATACCACAAACATACATTGTATCCAAAAGCAGTCAATCCAACAAGTTCA
The DNA here is from genome assembly GCA_026419775.2 of Acrasis kona. Classification (NCBI taxonomy): domain Eukaryota; phylum Heterolobosea; class Eutetramitea; order Acrasida; family Acrasidae; genus Acrasis; species Acrasis kona. The sequence goes on from JAOPGA020000167.1 coordinate 175,085, forward strand.
GTATCTTCGATTACAAAAGCGAACATGGTGAACAAATCTTCGATGTCGATGGTGACACCATGACGGTCCTTAATGTCACACACTCAGCCACCTCAAAAATCACAATTGATGAATTCAATATTTATTATACACCCCAAGGAGCGTTCTTGGTGGATATGTTCGAATATTGCATAACAGACATGAACGACACCTCATGCAACAATATTACCATTCAAATGATTAACGATCCTCCCGTCGCAAAGCAAGACTATTATCAACTTCCCAAGAATGTAATAGGACACTTCAGTGTAATGGATAATGACTTTGACCCCAACGGCGATAAAATCACGTTGTACTATGTCGGAGGTGCTGCTCGTGGTACAGCAAAGATATCAGAATCCAATCCCAACCAGATTGAGTATTATCCCACCCGTACTGATTTACCCTATTCTGATAGTTTTGAGTATACAATTACCGATGGTCAATTATTCGGTTACTCTAATGTTATCATTGATATCATCAACGTACCTCCCACTGGTGAAGTTTCAAATGTTATTATCCACAAGAATACTTTTGATAATCCACTTCCACTTGTATTCTCTGATATTAACATTGCCGACGAACTCACCGTATCGATAGTATCCGATCCTGCACAAGGTTACTACAACTTCTCAGAAACCACTACCTCAACATTCGTTAGCTTGTTTGATGAACCTTATCCAAAGAAGGTGCACGACTACAAATTGTCCTATACTCCTCGTTACAATGGAGTTTACAAGGACAGAATAAAATATTCTGTTTTTGATGGTTCGGATTTTGGATTCGGAGAGATTAACATTGATGTCATCAATGATCCTCCACTTGCTGTTGACGATGTGTATTCCGTTCATAAGAACATTCCACTCAAAGTCAACCCACTGATTAATGACTCTGATCCAAATGGAGATCGAATTAGATTGGTTCAGGATGTATCCAGAAAATTCGGTACCACTTATGTCATGAGCGATACAGAGATCATGTATTCACCATTAGCTGACTTTACGGGTACAGACGTTGTTAGTTACACTGTAACAGATGTTCAAGAAGATCCAAAGAATGATCTCACAGGAACTGCATCCATTAGTTTTGTTATTGTTAACGATCCACCAACTCCAATGGACGACTATTTCGTCTTGCCCAAAGGTCTTTCAACTATGATCGACGTGCTCAATAACGACACTGATCCTAACAACGATAGGCTGTTCATAGTCGATCCAGGTACTCCAGACAGCAAGGCCACAAGTGTCATCAAGGACAACCAAATACTCTACACTGCACTGAATCAAATCTACCACGAGAGCTTCTTGTACACTGTAAAGGACACTGATGGTGCCACTGCAACAGCCACCGTCAACATCAGGGTCATCAATTCACCACCCATAGCCAACGATGACACTGCCTATATGAGGTGGAATAAAACCACTGTAATTGATGTACTGAGCAACGACACAGATCCTAATCCTGGTGACTATAACAAATTATTCGTAAATCCATTCCCACCAGGATACAAGAGCAAGAATGGTGCCACCATCGCTGTGGAATCACTACGTACAGTGCGATACACTCCTATTGAGGGTTTCCATGGTTATGATACTTTTGAGTATTCGATCAATGATGGCGAGGATTCTAGCGTGAAACCTGCCACAGTAACAGTCTATGTAGATGACTCACCCATTCCCACACTACCCCCAGGATTCAATGATAAACCACCAGTGTGCGGTACCACCAACCAAACCATCATGTGGACGCAGGTTGCTGATTTTAATCTTCTCAGTTTAATAACAGATCCAGATGAAGGAGATGTACTTCAACTCAAGTCAGTCAACCAACCACCTTCAGGTACTGTAACCATCACTGACAGCGCAAAGGGATTGGTTAAATACAAACCAAGCGCCTACGTGCCACAAACTACATCATACGTCGTCACCTATAACATTGGATACACTGGCACTGATAGCTTCCTAGATTGCAACAACGTATTCAGCATAACTGTCAAGAACAACGCGCCCACCATTAAAGATTTATCCACCACAATCATTCGTGACTATAGAAAGCAATCTAGCACATTAAATGGATTAATACAAAGCAAAGTGGACCAAGATGGAGACGAAGTCACCGTAGATATTGTTAGCAAAACGGATCCAAGCGATAATAGCAGATTGGCATGGATGCCCACCTCTGATTCTGTAACCATCACAGTCAATCCACTATTCTCTGGCGTTAAAAATTTGACTTGGAGAACCACAGATGGACAATTGTTCTCTCCATATGCTATCTACACCATTAATTACATCAACAGTCCTCCCACCTGTACAGACACCTCCTTCACTACTGATAAAAACACTGTGGGGTCATGGAGCTCTTTACCTTCTCTATGTGCCGATAACAACAATGATCCCATCAATTTGAGCATCACTGGTTCAACTCCACCATTCGGTACCGTTCGATTCAACTCTGACTATGTGCTCCAATTTGATAGCACCAATCAAAAGAGATCTGGTTCGTTCAACCTCAAGTACATTGCCTCCGATACCATTGATCAAGCCACTTGCAATATAAATATAACAGTTAACAACAGACCACCAGTTGCACAGACCATCACTGTCACCTACCAACAATCCTATTCAGATAACACCCCTTACAAGATTGAAGACTATATCAAGATGAGCGCATCAAGTGATCCAGACAAAGCTGATTCCGTACGTGTCTCCAAGGTGGAGTTATCGACTTGTAAAGGAACGGTCACAAACAATGCGAACGAAATTACCTATGTCCCAGAATCATCTTTATTCAATGGCAAATGTGATCTAAGCGTCACCATTACCGATGATGACTCTGATAATCCATTAACATCCACAGCAATCATACACGTGATCATGAATCCTAGATCACCTCCCATTGCAGTCGATGACAAGTACACTGCTGATCAAGGAAGTGGCAGCATCACCATTCCCACCTCCGGTCTCTTATCCAACGATATTTCTCCACTCGGTGCCACTATAGAATTCCACTCCATAGTTGCTTGTGATGATGATCTCAAGAAGAGAGGTTACTGTCACAGAATACCAATCTATAATGCAATTACCGATTCCATCACCATTCCAGTCGATCCCATGAACTGCATCGCTGATAAATTCCAATATACCATACAAACAACAGATGAATCCCATGTCAAGTCCTCTGCAAATGTGACCATAGAGTTCACCAATTGTTATTGCAGAAGTGCTTTGGATTTGTATTTGATATTGGATAACTCTGCCTCCATAGGAGTTGCCAACTTTAAATTATTAAGAGAATTCAGCATCAACGTGACAAATCAATTGGATATATCGCCCACCAATGTGAACATTGGTATTGTTGATTTTGGATACGAGGGCAATTTGTTGTTGAGTTTGAACAATGATAGAAACAAAATTAAAAAGACATTGTTGAACATGGAGTATCGTGGTGAGAATACAAACACAAAGGGAGGTATTTATGCTGCGGTGGGCGATATCACTGGTAGGTTACCCAATAATGGAACTAAAATGAATAATGGAGTGGGTAGAGGAAGAGCTGATGTACCAAAGGTGCTGTTGGTCATCACGGATGGAATGCCCAATGTGCCATGCAAGTGTGAATATTCACATCAGGATCAAGGGTGTAACATTTTGTATGGATTTAGGTCCAATACACCTGGTACTCCTGTCAATTGTACACAAGGTAATATTCCAACTAACGTTACTCAATGTTCGGATTGCAGCAGGGCTACAAATTGTATGCCTTGTGCTGACCCTTCTGCTTATACTGATCAGATTAATTCTTGGAAAACTGCACAGACCAGTGCTTACTCAAAGTATCCATTGTGGAAGGTGATTCCATTTGGTATAGGGTCCGTTCTGGTCGATGAGACTGGTCAGAATATGTTGAGACAGATGAGCTATGACAAGAAGAGGACACCTATTAATGTTTCCTGGCAGAATTTGGAAGCTGCAGTAAACCTTTTAACAGATGCCGCTTGTAATACATAATGTATAAATAAAATTTTTTTCATATAATATTTTGTAAAGTCAACTAAGTCAACAAGTTGTGGCGCGTAATTAAATATGTCGCTGTTCAGGGCAAGAGATTGGTGGAGCACAAAATGTGGTTACGATGAAGAGTTTGATAAAGGGTGTATGGTGGTTGGTAACGTGGATAATCAAATTGGCTCTGCGCAAGACTCGAATGATAAAATTGTGACGGGTAGTTTCTCTGGTCTATTGAGGATATACAAGCCTGTCAAGGGAAAGTTCTCACCAAATGATCTCATGCTCGAACAACAATTAGATCAACCAGTGCTACAATTAGCGTTAGGCAAATTTATACCGTGCGTTACCATTAATGTTTTTGAAAACAACTAACATTTTATAGAGGTCAACCTCAACATGAAGCTTTGGCTGTTCTCATGCCAAGAAAGTTATCAGTGTACACTGTTTCAAACGCTCAAAATGACTCAGCTCCTGATGGCGACACCTCTAAGGCTTTATCTAACATTACATTAATACTACAATACAGTCATGACCTACAAAGGCTCTCATACAATTTCTGCTACGGTCCGTTTGGAGGAGCGGTTGGCAGGGATTCGATTTGTATACAATCTTTCGATGGCCAACTAGCTTTCTACGAGCAAGACCACTTTATATTCGCCAGGTACATTACAGATAGCTTAGTACCTGGACCTATTTGTTACGTAAAAAGCATGGACAGTTTTGTCACATGCAATTCAAAAATTGGAGATTGAAGCATATAAATTTTCAAGTATTGACCACTTCGCACGGTTCAAACGAAAAAGATGCCAACCAACAAGGAGGGAAAAGAGTGCAAATAGACTGGAGTATCAATGTAGGAGAAGAGATCTATGAGCTCAAAGTAGGAAGATTTAGTCAATTTTTGAGCAGTTCACAAACAGAAATAATAGCAATTGGAGAAAGGACTTTATTTTGCCTCAGAGATAATGGAACGATAGCCTCGCAGAAGAGACTTGACTACTTCCCCAGCTGCTCTACTCTCTATAATCAAACCAAAGATTTGAACTCCAAACACAACCTCATCATTGCCTCCCACAACAAATCATTGATGATTTACAAAGACCCAAAACTCATATGGGCTAGTGGTACTGCATCTATTCCTGTATGCGTGTGTACAGGAAAGTTCGGAGGTATTAAAGGAATGATTGTACTTTTAGATGACGAAGGAAACTTGTCTGTAAATTATCTTGGAAGCGATCCTGTCAATAATCCTGTACCATCTATGGAGAGCAAGGAGGTAAACTATGACGAACTCGAGAAAGAGCACAAAAAACTGCAGCAATTTATTAGACAAACTCAAGTCAACGGCAAAACTGAGCCAAACGACAAACTTTTAATAAGAGCTCAGGTTCCTCTTACCATAGATCACGATGGCTTTGACGCTAGTGAAGCCAGCCCTAAAAGAAAGGTTACAGTTAAGCTGTATTTATATTTTTCTGGTGAACCGGTCCACTCTGAATGATGTTTCGCTAAATATCGCTGTTCAAAGGCCACTTGCTGTGGAAGGAGGAAACATCATTACTATAGGCCAATTGAAGGGTGGATCTCAAATGACACCTTATATTCTGCCCTTAATAATCAACTGCGGCGGAGAGAAGGTGGTGCCTTCCTCTTTGGTGGCGGACATCATGGCAACTTACGTTACTCAAAATCAAGAACCCAGAACATCCCTATGCTCGTTCTCACTTCCAATGTCGCTAGTTGGTCATATAGTGCCCCAGAAGAAATCCAATACGCATAAACTCACTATAGATACTAACAGGCCAATGTTAACCACGGAACAATTGTTTGAGGAAGTCATTGAGAGTATTAATGCAGAGTGGAGAACTGCAGCAACTAGTAGCAGCATGACATTCCAATACTGTGATGGTAGCGATGTGACTATGCTCATCAGTAAAAACGCTGGAAGATACAGAATACAATCATCTACATTTGAGGCACTATGGTTGTTTACAAGTGAACTAGTCAAAAGAATTAAAACATACTATAATCAACAAGACCAAGCGAAGATTCAACAGCATAGGCAGGAAAAAGGTAGAGCAAGGAAGGTGGATGATGATGAAAATGATCTCGATGAACATGTTGATCAAGCTCCCAATGTCGAACCATTGTCCATTACATTTGATGAGGGTTTACCTTATAGGTCCTTCTTTGAAGTTGTCGACAGTCACCTTGAGGCTAGATTATCTGTTCAGGCTGAAAGTGAAAAGCTCAAGAATCTATCAGCCCAAATACGCAGTATCCAAAAGAGGTTGCTTGTTAGATTCAAGGAACGAAATCCTACTCCACTGAACAATATCGATACATTATTTGAAGAATCTTATAGAAGTATGTTAGAGACATCCAAGAGATTGGAAAATCAGCAAGCCAAGCTTAATCAATCATCTGCCGCTTTATCCTGCTCAGTTCACTTGATTCTACTGCTAGTCCAAATCAAACACAGTCTGCCCGATAGGGATATTGATGTTTTGAAAGAATATTTGTCTCCTAATGTAAGTGATGGTGATGAACAAGGATGGGAGGAGACTACGGAAGCAGCAGTAAATTGGCTAGTTCGAACAAATAGTAAATCTGTTAGCGCAAAAGATTTGGTTCAAGTTCCGAGTGGAAGTGTCGAAATGCCGAAGGACACAAGCAACTTAAAGAGAGCCATTGTTACTCTTAATAGTCGTTTGCAAAATGGAGATGTTGTTTTATATAAAGAAACCAAAGCAAAAGAAAAAAAGAAGCCTCAAAAAAAGTAGTTGTACTTTCAATAAATAATTAAATTTCATACATCCTCACCCACATTCATATTCTGAAATACAAGTAATTGAAAACAGCTCTAGAGTGACATTGCACATGATGTATTGATTACAACATCTATTTTAAACTATATTAAAATAGAGGATGAATTATTTGAAGAGCTTTCTACCGTCTCGGGGTACCAAACGCTCAAGAGATGAGTCTGAAGAGGACCAAGAACCTGACAATAAGCGTGCAAAACTTCAAGACAAAGTTGAATACGATCCATCGACAATAAGATTGAAGATACAAACCAGCACCATTCAAGAACTTCTATTAAAATGGTTCATGCAATCAACTAATCAAATCATATTCTCGCCAGATGTAAAAATCGAAAAATTCAAAGTTTTAAACGCATTTATCTATCCAAAGAATAATGTAATACCAATTAATGTTGATGACCTTTTTCTTGAGTTTTCAAGTGCTGGGATTACATTCTCCTTCAAAATAGACGTTTTTATAAGACTAAAGGTGAAGAACATTAATAACAAACTGCAATTTGTAATAAAAGACAAGAGCAAAGACTTACACATAAAAGCTAAAGAAATTACGGCTGGTAGTAATAGTTTTATTCTCAATGTTGGTGTTAAGGCTTTGATGTTGGGTTTTAAATCTAGAGTAACTACACTAATAAATGAAAAGTTTCCGGAGGTTGTGGAGAGATTAGTAGAGGAAGTTAATAATAACCTTAACGTTGCATGCACCGATGAAATGTTCACGTCTTTTAAAAAGTCTGGTGTGTGTATGAATGTTCTTGTTTATAATAGCATCATGTCCGAATCTAGTATTAACATTGGTATTAAAGTAAGTGCAAGGTGTGGCAAGGATTTGTTCAAAAGCCCTAACGACATTCCTTCTTTTGATTCCGATGCTCCCATACAATTCACCATTGGCAAACACTTCATGAACGCACTTTGTTGGTGTACTCATCGTTCTGGTGTAATGGACAGAACGATTAATTTAGACCTACTTCCCAACGCCAAAACCAAACTATTGGGTCTGTTGCGTAAAGGGTCGTATAATCTTGTCGCTAACCTCTCATTTCCTGAACCATCAACGGTGGAAATTATTGAGGACGGAGTTGCTATTCACTTTGAGGGTAAGTGTGATGTTTTTGTAGACCGGGAGTGGGTGATGGAATCGGATGTAGGTGCATCCATCAAGGTCGGACTTGACAATAATAGTAAAATGACAACTAACATCATTCGAAAACCCTTTGCTCGCTTAAAGAAATTTGATGAGCAAGTATACCCAGAAAAGTTAACAATTGAGACTGCCACCACCTGGTTCGAAGAGTTTGTGTCTGAATTTGTTGAAACTGAAGTGATTAAGTACTCTGCTGATCTTAAAATCTCCTGGTTCGAGCAGTGCGGATTAAAAAGTCCTCGAGTAAAATACCATGACGATGGTGTATTGTTGTTCTGTGATAAAGTTGACCAGCAGGTAATAAACGTAGATTAAAAGTGACAATATCCCATGGCTTCATTCTAAAAAGTTATATTTACACTTATACTTGAGGAGACTTCAAAATTACAAACTAATTTGTTTTGCCGCGAAAATGTGTTATGCCGGAAAGTTTTGGAAAAGTAATTGATGACAGAAAGAAGGCAGCGGAGTAGGGAATAACAGAAGTTCTATAACATTAAGATGAGACAGTGAAGCAAATAGAAACAATGTTGATGACAATAGAAACTTGAACAATTGGTCAAGTAACACGTGTCTTCTTTATCTTCTTTAGGGATCCTAGCGAAAGTGTTTGTTTCGAAATTTCTTTCCTTTCATTTTCGTTTGGCCTCAAACAATGGAACGTTAGTCACGAGCTTGCTTGAAAAACTACAAAGCGAATTTCATGAGGATTTGCTGTTTCAAGGAAAGGATAGTTTTGCCGGTTGTGTTGCTCATATTTTGAATCTAATTGTATTTCTGTGTGTCTTCTGGTATAACACATCCTCTTTTGTAATTTATATTAATAGGTTCTATTTTAGTCGGCTTATTTTGAACCAAACGATTGATTGGATGTAACCAGTTGACTGGTAACCAACCAGATTGTTAGAACTAAAAAAATTTTCACACGCCATGAACGAAGACGGCATTTTCGAGTTTTTCGATGAGTCAATGCTCTCCTCATGTGAGAATCAAGATTTCACAGCCTTCCTTAATCCATCTGCAATTGAGGATATGGTACCAAGTAACCTTGAAGACTTTGAGGTAGACCCCGAACTTCTTAACGTACCAGAGCAGAATACATTTGAGCAAGTAAAAGTACAACCTGAGGACATTGTCCCAGAGGCTTGTACATCTGAGCTACCAACAGAGCCAGAACAAGCCCCAGAAGATGATTCCAACCAGCCCAGTTGGACCATACACAACGTTCGTTCCGATGTATATGGACCATACGTTCAGATTAAGGTTAGAACAAGGGATGAAGATGAGGAATGGAACCAAATTCCAGAATGCATGTACTCTTCAATCAGGTACATCATGTCCATAAGCATCGACGCAAACATACTACCAAGATTCAACGCACCACTCATCATGTGTAAGGTTGGAGTAGTTGACGAAGCAGGAACTGAAATAAAGAAGAGCAACGGAGAGAATGTTTTGAAGGGACCAAAAGAAATACAAAATTTGGAACTCAACCGCACCACCAACGCACTCGAATGCGATATTCCAATTAAATGGACCTCAGTGTCATTCCACCACTCCAAGCGCAAGTTCGCTTTTGACTTAACTTTCTTTGACTTTGCTGAGGGCACCACCACATTGCTGTTTGGTGCCAGGTCCAAATCATTCCACACATTTGCACGCAGACCAAAAGTAAGTGAAAGGCCACAAAAGGAGAAGGTGAACAAGAGACCAACCGTGACCCCATCCACCATCAACACTGCCGTGTGCAAGAAGAGGAAGATGACCAAGGTGATTGTTGGAGAGACCAAGTCGGAGAGCTTCATGAAGTTTGCATCATTGTTGGAGAGGTTGATTGCAATGAAGAGCAGCCTTAACGAGGAAGAGAGAGAGTTTGCAGAGCAGTTAGTACAAGAAAAGCTTGGCGCGATCAAGCTACAGGAAAATGAAACAACTTTATAAAGGTATGTACGCATGTTTTGGTTAAGTGGTGTGTTTAGTTCACTAATAAATGTGCTATCATGTCCACACCACAATAGCTAACACTAAGCGTCGTAGGCTGTATGGGTGGCTTCTACGAGGTGACAAAGGTCACCGACCCTATGAACTACGCAGATCGATGTGCATTCACTATGATGTGCTTGTCGGGTTGAAGCGTCGTGGAGACTAGGGTTACAGCCCGGTGGCAACACTGTTTTTATTACCCATAAAATTGCCCAATATAAAAATATATATTTAATAAAGTTGATCTTTTTGGGAACCATGATGTGCAGTGAAGCCTTTGATGTGCGAGCTAGATAAAAACCACATGTTATTGCTGTCCTTGTGTTCTTGCTTGTTATTTTTTATCATGTAGGAGAACATGTGCTCTAGTGTGTCTTGTTTATTTGTTTGTGTTGATGGGGTTGTGACTTCGACAACTAGGACTCGTTTTGATGGCTCATGATTCATTCTTCTCACTTGTTTAGGCAGTGCAACCTTGAAGTTTTGTTTTGGTACAAAGCCTTCTATAACGTGTTGATTGTCGACGTGTGCCAAAAGAAAAATTTTCCGTTGTTCTAGATGTGTGAGTGCTATATGAGATTGTGTTTAGGTACTAGATAATGTGAAGAAGATTTCAGGACCGTTCATGACGAGTCTTCTTATCAAATTATTTGAAATGTTTGGAAATTTTGACTGGTCCACAACAATACTAGGATCCCTGATATTAATTATCAATAGAGAAGAGGAGTCTTACATATGAAAGCGAACAAAGAAGAGTTCATGGGGAATGTTTACGGATTGGCCAAGGACAATGCAAAAGAACAAAGTCTTGACATCGCCAATAGTGGAAAATAGAGTATCGATGTCATTACATAAAGATAAGAAACTATTAAAGCTCTATTGGAATGACTTGAGATGTACCAAATAAAATGAACCCACATTTAAAACTTTTTTCTGGTGTAATGTTATTCTCTTATGGCTTTTCTTGATGTCTTCTATTTCTTTCGCCTCCTTCTCAACTTCTGGGAATAATCTATCAAGTCAGAAAAACAAAAGAACAATGATCATACGATGGAATTTGCTGCCTCATATACATAACATATTTGATCAACTCCTTTAGAAGAAAAGCACAGCAATGTGGATCCAAACCAGGTAGGTTGATGACTGTGCTCACATGCTCAAGATCCATTTCTGAGTTGACTTAACGATCGAATTCAATATTTCCTGAACCATTCCATTGTTATTGACAGAAGTTCAAACTTACTGCACACAGCAACTGTGGCCTGTAGTAAAGTTATGAGATCGGTTGAGTAACTTTTTATTGGACAAATTCAGGGTATTAACATCAAATTACAAATAAAAAAATGAGTAGCGAACCATTCACAAAACTTGTTCTGATCAGGCACGGAGAGAGCACATGGAACGAAGAAAATCGTTTTACCGGATGGACTGATGTAGATCTAAACGAGAAGGGTAAAAAAGAGGCCAATGCCGCAGCAGAAGCGTTGAAGGGAAAGTACGAATTCGACCAAGTGTACACATCCTATCTAAAGCGTGCAATCAAGACCACTTGGATCGTTCTTGAGGGCATCGACAGAATGTGGTTACCCGTTGAAAGGACCTGGAGATTGAACGAGAGACACTATGGTGCCCTACAGGGATTAAACAAATCAGAAACATCACAAAAGCACGGTGAAGAGCAAGTCAAAGTTTGGAGACGCTCATATGACATTCCCCCACCAAGTCTTGAGGATAGTGACGAGCGCCACCCTAAATATGACCCTAAGTACAAGGATGTCGATCCAGCACTTTTACCAAGCACAGAGTCACTAAAGACTACCGTAGACAGATTCCTACCATACTGGAACGACACAATTGCCCCCAAGATCAAGAGCGGCAAGAATGTGTTAATTGTTGCACATGGAAACTCTCTACGTGCACTAGTCAAGTACTTGGACAACATTGGTGAGGACGTTATCACCGGCATGGACATCCCAACCGGTGTTCCATTGGTCTATGAGCTAGACAAGGACTTGAAGCCCATCAAGCATTACTACTTGGGAGACGAGAAGGAAATTGCAGCAAAGATCAATGCAGTTGCCAACCAAGCCTCAGCAAAGAAATAAACAACAATTTACATTTATTTTCTCTCACTAGAGTTATTAATTCATCGCTTGGTCGTTATTGGCATCTTGTGCGTCTTCATTCCTAACCTCAGTACCATCTTGAATGTATTCTCTGATGTTAGCACGACATACAGGACACCGATCAATGTGATGGAAACACGTCTTGCACACGCACTGATGACGGCAGGGCAGAAGAGTAACCTGCCTATCTTCACTCAGGCAAATCACACATTCAATTTCCTCTTGTTGACCCGCTCCGTAAACCTCTTGAAGCTCGTATAGTTCGTTGTGAGTTTGAATAAATTGTTTAATGGGTTTGACGTTATAAGTGGTGGGCCCTGTTGATGTAAAGTTTGCAATCAGATAGGTGCAAATGATGTCGTCATCGAATGCTGCTGCGTTTGATCTTGATCTTGTGATGGAATTGCTGCGTAACAAGATTAGAAGCGGCAATCTCACATCTCCTTGTATGTTGTTATCATCAACAAGAACTCTGTCTTCTTCGCTCGTCGGTTGTTCGGTGGTTTGGCTCGATTGTTCGTTATTTGAAGGAAGCCTTAAAGTGAGTGGAAGTGAAGTGAAGAATGCGTCCAGGTTCTCATCTTCAATGAGGTCGTCCGATGGGGTCGTGTACTTGATGTTGCTACCCGATTCAAAGTCAACGGGCTCTGACCTTAATGTGTATTCGTCTGAAGTGATTAGCTCGTCAATGTTTACGTCGACAGTTTGGTTGACATTTATGATTGTGTCGTTAGAGGCGTCAACCCTGTTCGTTAACAGCGATTCATCATCTCTGTTTTCGAGTTCTGTTGTGTCCGGTATCATGGGTACATTTTGATTGGGCTGATCTTCCTCCCTCAAAACGTTTCCACCACTCTGTTCGTATTCTTCCTTGAATGCCCTTAACACTTTTGTGTTGAATGCATTTTCACTGACGCCCCAGAACAACTGAACTTGACAATCTACAAGAGAATCAAATTGGAATGATATTGCGTTTTTTCCGTCTATTTTGTTTATCTGGAGAGTATTTTTGTGTATATGTAATTGACCGTTCACTCTTTTCAAGCATAGCGAAGGAGATCTTATATTGCTTCCAAACAGTGCCTGTATATAGGACCGTATAGATCCCTCCCCCCAAATGTTGTCGATCCTTTCGAAATGTGCAATATTTATTATATTGAAGCGATTAGTACGTAGTACCCATGCTAGTAGAGCCAACGAATAGGAGCTCTTACTCAAACTAAAATTTAAATACAACATCATATAACCATCTACTTACCGATATATCCATACTATAAAAACACAAATAACAAGGAACACTACCAGATTGTATATGTCCGGGCTAACGGGGTTCGAGGACAGTGGAGTGTTCATGGTTGGAGTCTAATTATGAAATTGTAATTAGCAACCGAGATGATAACAAGTCAAGATGTTTCGGAGCATCTTTCTGACTTGAGAAATTCCCCACCCGAGAAAGCATCCCCTCCATCATGGCTACTTTACATTTGTTTTCCAATATCAATTGGATATTTTATATTTATGGGTTTCGACTGCTCCACATTCTCAAATGAATATGCAATACGAACACAAGTTCGGGGTGGTGCACCTTTGAGATTAGCGAGGGGATATATCCTTGACAGAAAAATGGATTTAACAGACGCACAATGGAGTTCTTTTCGATTATTCATACCTTTGTTGGCCATTCTCTCAATTTTATTTCTGATGGTATCACTTTCAATTAAAAGAGTCACGGTATGTAATGAATCTTTGTGGATTTTAACAACTAGAGCTCTAAAGTTGCCCTGCATATGTACTATATTTTAATTTCGTTGCCACTGTTGCTCTACTTGTTCAAGTTATCTATTGTTTTTCCATTAGCTATATACACAGTAAATTACATGATATCTCGCATATTTCAACACAGGAGATTAAATGTAGTTATAACGTGGATATTTAATTTAGCCATACTCTTTAGTAGTAAATACTACGATGGATACCGCTTCTATCAGATGTTTGGACCCGATTATCTATACCTTGATGACCACAGAGGCGTTTTAAGATGGGAAGTTTATTTTAACATCATGTTCTGTAGATTAATAAGTTACAATGTGGACTACCATGATAGTTGTGTCTCTTATCAACAAAAACAAGATGGTACAAGCAGTAAAGTCGAGATCAAAAGTGAATGGGATGAAGTAAGACAAAGAATGAGTGAAGAATTCGATCTTGTTGACGATTTTGGTATTTTGCGCTACTTTTCCTACTTGCTGTATGTTCCACTATTCATAGCAGGTCCTGTTATTTCCTACAGTGCTTTTATATCGTATGTTGAAAGGAAACCTCAACAACAAGTCAATACCAGGGAAAGAATTATTTCCACCATACAAGTGGTCATCTATATGGCAATCCTTGACATTGGATTGCACTTTATATATGCAGCAGGTCTGAATGACAAGGGTGCCTGGAAGACTGGACCAAACTCCATCCTCGAACGCTACGGTATTGAACAAATGTCAGCTGTGAGAGCTGCTACCACAGGATTTGCCACTCTTTTGTACATGTATATGAAGTTTCTCGTGATTTGGAGGTTCTTTCGAGTTTGGGCTTTGTGGGACGGCGTGAATCCGCCAGAGAACATGAATCGATGCATCATAAACAACAACACTGTTAGTGGGTTTTGGCGCAGCTGGCATAGTAGCTTAAATGTTTGGATTGTTAAATACATTTATGTCCCCATGGGTAAGCATTCAAAATTAAAATCAAATTGAAAATTAAAAGGTGGATCTAGAAACAAATTTTGGAGTGTGTGGGTTATATTTACTTTTATTGCTCTTTGGCATGATTTAATGTACAGGTGGTTGGCATGGGCTGCTTTAAATTGTGTTTTATTCTTTTTAGAGGCCATCGTCGTCAACATTGTATCCAAAATGAAATTGGTGGTGTGGATAAAAGACATTTCAAATCACAGCACAAGGCCATACTATAATGTACTTGTTGCATGTTGTTGTGCTACCACCCAGATGGGTATGGTGCTTGCGAATCTTGCCATCATGTATGGATTTGAGGACAGTTTTGAATTTGTAAAAAGAGTATTTTGGGGTGAAGACTACATGTTTATGATGTGCTCTAGCATGATTGTGTTTTTTTCTATATCACAAGTAAACTTATGGATAAGAGAAAGGGAGAGAATTAGAGGAATAAAATCATTTTAACTGATCTCATTCATTTGTGGTGTATTGTTTTAATAAAAGTAGAATGTTGTTTGATAAACCTGGAACTTTAATTATATTTTTGCTTCTTTAACGATCTATCCTTTAAATTGCAAGGTAAATGGTTAAACATACGCGTATATTAATTATAACTAACCATCATCATCGTCTTCGGGGAGTAGAGTAGTTATCGACCCACGCCCCAGACCAGCTGTGTATTTTTGCTCCGCTTGTTTTCTGGATTGTGTGAGTGATTCGGTTGTACACATTCTTACATTAATGAAGATCTCTCACTTGTGGCTGTAGTGATTGTTGAGAATGATGAACGGTTATTCATTATTTTGCATACTTGCTCTATAGATTGTGTGTGACGAAACCCTCTTTGAAATCCCCTTGAGAAAGTTAAGCGGAACATTTCTTTGCCAACTGTGATTTATTACAAAAAATACATGCTTTTAAACTTTCATACCAACAAAGAAGAAGCAAAGTTTGTGGGTGTATTCATTTGCTTCATACACAGAATTTGGTTCATCGCACAATTGTAATTGATGTCCATCAAAAATGTGTCAGTGGAACCGTCGGTGTTGGAGAATTTTGTGTCCGATTCATTTGATACAGAATATCGTTCATCTGCACTAAAAATAAGAGGCAAACCATATAGTTATGAGGTTTTGCTAAGGGGAAGAGTATACAAGAGACCAATAACATCAAATCAGTCAAGTCAAAGGGTGGAGTGGTTTCTAGAAAAAGTGAGACAATTCATCGAAGGAAAGAATAAATGGACGTCTAATCAATCAAGTCGAAGTATGGATTCATTTTTAGAAAAGGCGATAGGGTACATTGAAGGAAAGAAAGATTCTGTTTTGGAATCACTTTTCCCACGATCTTACCTGCCCAAAGCACTGGATGACATAAAAGCACGTTGTTACTCTGATGCCTACAATTCACGTGCAGTATGGATGCTGTTCAAAACCTTAGAAAAGGAAACAAAACCAAACGAGCTGTCCGAACTGTCCACCAAAGCGGAGGCAATGTGCTACATGTTAGGATTAGCGATTGGAACCGGTGATATAGTGTGCTATCTAGGCATTCTCAAAAACTTGATACTATGGATCATGTATAGTGAGATTGGCGAACAAATCAAACTCGGAAAAGAAATAAGTACATTGATTTGTAGATTACAAGATTTTTATAAAAACACAAATTATGCACGTAATCCAAGAGACAAGCTTTTATCCAAGCTCTTTGCCGCTCACTACTTGGATCGTACAGTTAATAAAAACATCCTGCCCGTGAGGGACTTATTAATGACTATTACTATGGAAATGGAACGGATAGCCATTTGTGGAAGGAAGCATGAATTGGGAGATGTGAATATTGTTATTAAACTTTGTTCTCAAATAATCGATGAAGCAAAACCAAGGCTAAAGAACGATGAACTTTTAAAGTATTGTTGCGAAACAATCATGATCATCCTCAGACACAACATTAGAGCTCTACATTCCAACCTCACCACAGATCAACAATTAAAAGTGATGGAACTCGCCAAACATGTGGCAGAGTTTGGAATAGAAGATGCCAGAAGAATATTTTATTGTTCCAATTTGTATATTAACGGTAAGGATGAATTATGTCCAGTTATTCTACAACATATCTTCAATCAACCAAAAGAATATAGAGAAGCAATACTGTTCGTTCAAATACTACACTTGGTGACCGTGATTACAACAAGAGACTCCGTTATGGAACCCTTCCAACACTTGACCACCTGGTGTAAATACTTGCGAAAACCAAATCGTAATCACCATAGAATTGTCATCTGTGCTCTGCGCACATTGTTGAATCACATGTCATGGTATAGTCCGTCGCTGATTACAATATCTTGCTACCTACTAAGGGCATTACACAGCGTTATTGACAGGGGAAGGAATAATAATAAAATGCAACCCACTGCGCCCACTTTGATGCAATGTCATGCGCTGACATGTAAAATCATATTCGAACACATTCATCAAATCAACCCATCACAACTTTTAATGTACAATTTCATCGAGGGAATCTTTTCCATATTAAAGTGTGATGGACATGAATATTCGTTCATGAGACAGGAACTGAGTAATTACATTTCGTTATTACAATACGAATCGTGGAGGGGTCAATTTCACACGTGGATCAACAATCAACTCGAATGGACCAACATTGATTACATGTGCTTTTTACATTACTTTGATCATAACATGACCTACTTTATGAAATCTACATTTAATGGATCATCATCATCATCACAACAACATCCAAACGAGAACGTAACCATCAACAACTTGTCGTTAACGGAAATGATTTGGAAAATGAACACGTCACTTTATGCAATCAACATTCAATCTAATCAACTTCCTCATGATTATCACATTTATACGGTCAATCTATTGACCAACATTATCATGGATCACATTCACTTCGATTCCATCGTTATGGACGATTTGATCCAATTCATGATTGAATCGCTTCAGCATTCGGTCCACAGGGTGACATCACTCATGGCCCTATTGCACATATATCGTCGCATTTCACGCTTGCATTCTCTAAAAGAATCAAAATCAATTCAACATTTAATCATTCACAATCTGAATGAATTAAAAAACTACCAAACACTTTTATCCAGTCAACTAACCATCATGTTGATTCGTTGCATCACCACGACTCATTCCAAACAACAATTTCAAGATTTGATCGAAATGATTCCCAGTCAACAATCCATCCAAATTACCAATCAAGTGCAATCATATCAAATCCATCAAGCCATTGCTCAATCAATCGCCATGTCCGCCCATTAATCATCATATACGTCGCATCACATTCAAAACCAATCAGCACATTAAAACATTCGATCACCATTCATTATTCGTATCGAGTAGCAACCATGAAAATATCGATAATAACGTAATCATATCCAATCAAAAAATAAATATC